>LZPO01036054.1:9077-28066 GCA_001675575.1 Neotoma lepida | reverse complement strand
ATGGGTCAACCTGTAAATGCCGAGATAGAAGACACAATCTACAAGACTGTATTCTACAAGATTCTACAAGATTGATCAAAAGGTCCTCAGTGGATTTGAATTAGAGTCTTCATAACCTCTAGTAGATTAGGTGTAATGACAGCACATGGAAAACTACATGGCACTCATTTGAGGAGCTAAGGCTGAAGCACTGTACNTCAGCTCAGACCAATCTATTGGCAACACCAAAAGGGATGAAAAAATTGGGAAATACTTAAATGTATGCTCAGGAGGAATGAAGTGAAATTAGGAAATAGCATAGCAGTATTGCACATGTTGTCCTCATCAATGTTAATAAAACTTTAACATATTATAAAATGCTCCATCTCAAGCCGTGTCCATTCTCATTGGTTTCACCACAGCTCTACCACTACATTCCTGATTCTGGTCCTTATTTTTTCTCCCTGATTTCTACAACAACTCTTTGATTTTCCTTATCTACTCTTCCTAGTCTTTGTTTGTTTATTAGTATTTTCTTTTTTCAGTGCTCAGGATGGATCCCAGGGCCTCATGCAGGGTAAGCAAGTGCTCTCCATTACACTTTGAATAGATGAAAAATGTCCATATTGCCCATGCTTGTCTGTGACTTGAAACCCTAATTTCTTTTGTGTGAAACATTTCACATTGTTTAATAATATCAACTGCAAAAGACATTGTTAGTAGTTATAGTCATCATGCCACAAAACAAATTTCTAGAAATTTTTCATTGTGTTGAACTGCAACTTTTAATCATCACTTCCTCCTTGCTCTGCCCACTCTATCACCTGATAACTGACAGTGTGTTCTCCAGAGTTTCCACAGTTGGTTCTGTGGTTCCCTGTTGCCCCNGATGCCTGCTCCTCAATGATGCTCCATGCTCCTTTCTGCTTCAGCTCTTCTTTTCCTTCTTCTTTCTCTCAAATCTTTCCACACTTAAATCATACTTCAGTCATTCTCTAAGCCCTCCCCTCTCTCTCTGTGAGTGTGTGTGTGTGTGTGTGTGTGTGTGTAGCATTTATACAGCTTGAATATACTATATATCACCTAGCAGTTTAAGTTGAATTTTCCTCATTAGGTTGCAGAATAAGGACAATATTTTTTTTCCTTTAATTTTCAGTAGGATACAGAAACTTTATTATTTTATTTANCTTTAGCTAGTTTTTGTTGGGATAAAACTGATAATAAAATTTATAGTAAACAAGGTGATATTTTGATATATGTATATATGGAATAATAATCACAGTCAAGCTGGTTGACTTGACTAATTCACTCAACATACTAATTCACTCAAAATATTATAATATCTGTTTGTGGTGAAACATTTTACATTAATTTGCCTCACAGTTTTCAAGTACACATCACATTGTTATTCATTTTGGTGTCCACACTAAAAACATATTTCCAAAATTTATTCTCTCAGATGAACTGAAACTTTATAAAATTTAATCATCTTTTCTTCATTCCCCTTTCCACTCTGGTCTCTGGCAATGACAAGTCTGCTCTCTACTTGAAAGAATTTGAAGACCAGATTCTCCATGTATGTAAGATCATGTGGCATGTGTCTTCTGTGTCTGTCTTATGCTACCCACATTCACTCATGAAAGTGTTGGCTTCCTTTGGTTTAAGGATAAAGCATACTGTTTACATACATATCCCACATTCATCATACCCATTCATTAGTTGTAATACAAAGACCCCATGTCTTGGAATATGTGAATAATGTTGCAATGACTATGGGAGTGAAGATATCTCTTTGGTATATTTTCTTTCACTATGTACTGAAGGCTGGGATTCCTGGATCATGCAATACTTTTACTTTTAAGGTTTTGAAAANTTTCAAATTGTTTGTTTCAATTTGTTTCAAAGGCTTATCTTTATCATTTTAAGTTATGTGTGGCATGTATGTGCATATGAAGGCTGGTGCCTGAGGAAATTAGAGGCATCAGATTCCCTGGAGCTGAAGTTACAGGTGGTTGTGAGCCATCCAACATGGATGCTAGGTTCTGGCAGGTCCTCTAAAAGAGCAGTAAGTGCTCCACTTCTGTTCCTTTCGCAGCCTGAATTCTATCTTGTCTGAAATCGTAGGTTTACCAATTTACATCCCCACCAACATTTTAGGCAGTACTCTCTTCTTCATATCCTTGACAAAGCTTATCTTTCATTTACTTATTTTTTGTTATAGGCATTGTACCAGCTGTAAATTGATATTATTGGCTTTATTTGAATTTCTCAGAAGATACTTGATTTTGATTGATACTTTTCATATTCTTGTTGGGAATTTGTATGCCTTCCACTGGGAAATATTTACTTTTGCAAATCCATTTTTAAAATCAAATTTTGCNTTTAATGTTATTTTTTGAATTGTTTGATGTCCTCATGAATTTTAAATCCTATCAAATATATAGCTTGCACACACTCTTTCCTATTCTTTCTCTTCAGTTGGTTGGTTATTGATTATTTTCTTTCATGAGCAAGAAGGCTTTAATTTGTTGTAATTAATCCTTTCTGTATAATTTTGCTTTTGTTGCTTCATGCTTTGGGGTCACATACAAGAAACTATTGTCTATACTAACATTAAAAATAAATTTGTCTTTAATCTATTTTGAGTTTATTTTTGTATATGGAATGAAAGAACAGAAGTTTATTCTTTAGTTTTTCTAACAGCATTTACTGAAAAGAATTTTCTTATCCCAGTGTGAATACTTAGTGCATTTAGTGAAGCAGAATTGATNATAAGTGCATATTTGTCTTAATTCTCTTTATTTTGTTCTATTGGTCTTAATGTCTTCTTTCATGTCAAGACTATTGTTTTAAAAACTTTATTTCTGTAATATATTTTAATGTTAGTTCAATGCCTCAGTCTTGTTTTGTTTGCTCAAGATTATGTTGACAATGTTTGTTTTTTTTGTTATTGTTTGGTTGCTGTTTTTAACTTTGTGGTTCCATAGCAATTTTAAGATTTCTTTTTTCCATTTTCTACAAGGACTATCTTGGTTGGGATTGCATTAAATCTGTAATTACTTTGGATAGTGTAGACATTTGATATTTATTATTCTAACCTATCAATATGTAGCATTTTATTTATATTTTCTTAATTTCTTCTTTCTCTGTGTTATGAATTCCAGCATAAAGATATTTCACTTGTTCAAGTGTATTCCTTAGAATTTTAAATGGTATTGTTTTCTTGATTTTCCCCCAGATATTTTGTTGTGAGTATATAAAAATCCTGTTAATTTTCATGTGGATTTTGTATCATGTCACTTCCCTGAGTTTATTTGTTCTAACATTTTCTGGTGGTTCTTGACCATATCCTTGTAAAACACAAACATTTTGTTTTCTTTCCACTGTTTATTTGATCTAAATAGGAACCTTGCCATGCTGGACAGGGTCAAGAGTTGCCATCCTTTTCTTTCTATGAAGACAAGGACATCAGTGGTGCATTCCAANGCTTCTGAATATCTGAAATATGGATGTTTGCTTAAGAAATGAGTACCTGACTCTATCATTAAAGATTTTGTCCTTGTCAGCACCCATGGGACCCATTTTCCTTTCTTGTGGATCGCAGTACTTTTTCTCTACTCTCATGTGTTTTTACTTTCCTAACTCTGAAGGTCTATCAAATGATGACAATTTCCATTATACTCACAGCTTGACAGTNTAGATATCTAACCATATTATTCTCCTTATAGCAAATGAAAAGAAGCACTTGGTTTTACATAGTTTCTTCTCTTCTCACTCTTCTCTCTCCATCCCTAACTCTCTCCTTCCTTCACCATGGACAAACAGCCATTCAACTGCAAAAGAAAATCTGCAATAACCTGTAATAAAGGAGAACATAGATATCTGAATGTTTATAATTTATCCATATGAGTATTTATCATGTAAGAATGAGCTATATGGAATGGAGGGGTGGCTCAGTGGGCAAAATGCTTGATGTATAAGCATGAGGACTTGAGTGGGGATCCCTAGAACCCATGTAAAAGTCAAGCACTGCTGGGGTCCTTTTCACCTGAGCTCTGGGGCTGAGGGTAGCATACACAGGTATATTCTGGGGAAGTGCTGGCCAACCAGCCCACCCAAAATGAATGAGCTTCAGTTTCAGTGAGAGATGCTGTATCAAAAAATAAGAGCCACGGGAAGCAATAGAAGATGGTACCCAGACTTGACATCTAATGTGTACACAGGTATGTGTGTGTGTGTGTGTGTGTGCACCTGCACCCACACGTGTACACTCCACACACTTTAAAGGAATAATGAAAGAGAATAAGGCGGGGGAGAGAAGAGGGGAGAGAGAGGAGAAAGAGAGAGAGAGAGACAGAGAGACAGAGAAAGAGAGAGAGAGAAAGAGAGAAAGAGAGAGAGAGAGACTGCATATATTCAGTGGGAATTTCCAATACTTTTACTATGGTCCATTCCTATACCCAACACGGGTATTATTTTATGGAATTTGTCATGATATCCTATAGATCACAAAACTATTTGTTTTCTAAATCTAGGCCAAACATTTTCAGGGATATTTCACTCAAGTAAACAGATTATAAGGTGAAATCCCAGGCTCTGACTGATACAACAGGCTAGGCTTAGCCANCTATCCCAACAGTCCAACTGGAGGGGTGAATAATGGTAAAGAGCAGAAAGAGATTTATTCAAATTGGCCACACTGGGAAAATGGACGACAATGGAATCTAGTGACCCTTGGATTTGTACTGTAGAGGTTTTAGATTTAAATAGGTGTCAAGGGGCATATGTAAGCAGTCCTGGTCAAGGTATGATCAGAAGCCTCATTGTCTCACTGCTCGTCCTGCAGTCCTGGAAGGTTTTCTGGACATTGCTATTGATCACTGAAGTTGCAAACTTGACCCAATTTTGGGGTGCAGTGGGTCTGTCTCATGCCAAGCTTTGGTTCCTCCTAGAATTGAAGGGGACTCAAGAGAAAAGGTTGAAAGCAATCATTTGCCTGTACGCCTTCAGCCAAAAAATACAGCTACAATGAAGGCGGTTTCCATCCTGCTTTCTGTTATCTTGTGGACCCAAGAGGCTAGACCATGTTNAGTATCACTTGAGCTCTNTTGGTCATAGCTGACCTGCCACTTCTTTCCCTCTGAACTTTCCTACNAATGGGTTACAGTGATGGTTCCTTCTATGCTTTCTACTCATTTTCATTGAATCTTGAAACATTAGAACAAAAATGTAGCCATGATACATCCATCATCCATCCCCAGTAAAATATGTATCATTGTCCATTGACTAAAAAGTAGTTTAAGTNTTACTATCACTTAAAAAGCCATTTCCAAAGACTTTCTTGTAAAGATACCACATTAAAAAGTCAAGGTGGTTGCTGCCCAGCCTGACAACCTGGGTTTGATCCCTGGGATATACATGGCAGAAGGAGAGAAGCGACTCCTGCAAGTGGTCCTCTGACCTCCATTTGCAGATATGGCATGGACACACCCGAGCACACATACTCCTCCCAATAATAAATACAATAAAACCTTTTAAAGTATGTTAAAGAAGTCATGATAACGGAAATTATTAGATGTAATGGCCTTTGGATGAAAAAGTATGCTGAACAACAGTAAAGTGCAGAAAGAAGGATTAAGGCGTCTTCAGCAATAGAGACTTACCTTCCACCTCTGGGAGGGAATTAAGGACAATGGCAGTAGGCTGTGATGGTTTGGGAAGTATTGGATTCNCCTGACCAACCACTCATATTATATATTTAGGAGGTAAGAGAAAATGATGGAATTATACTATCGCAAAATTATTTTTAAAAAGAAAGATTTTCATAGATTAGAAAATGTTAAGTTAGGGAACACCAAGCAACATTCATTTTTTCCTAACAAAACTGATAGGTTTTGGTAAATTTCCAGTATTTTTGAGATCAGGAACACNATTGTAGCCTGCAAGTCAACTATATGGTGACAATTCCAGAGTAGAGCATGTAACCCCTCAGTTAAAAATACAGAATTATAAATGTATATCTGGATTTTCTATGTAAACAAAAAGCAGATATAGGTAGTAGCATACCTAATAATAATTCCATAATTTTAACACTATGCACTTGGAAGAGTGGCTCCTATATATAAAATACCTTGCCAAAACCAAGTGGAGTAAACTAATATATATACAAACCCAGAATTTAGTCATAAATTTTCCAATTCACTGAGTCTCAAAAGGCATGTAATAGAGATTGTGGTAAATTCTTACAACCCATTCCCTTGCCTTCCAACATTCATAGTCAAAGTATTCAAATAAATATTGATGAAAATATAGGCACATAAAACCTTTGTTTATAGATCATGGCCAGAAAAAAAAAATCAAAACCACTTGGTTATTTGCTCCCCAGACCTCATGTACAAGATGGTGTGCAGACTTCTTTCTGTAGGGTGGTTGGATGTAATGTGGTTAGATAAGCACCTGTCTCAGTCCTTAATAAATATTTAATAACTTAACCTCAGACATTGTGGTCAATGACAGAGCAATCTATGTGCTTTGCATAATAACCATAATGCCAAAGGAAGGAAGATGTTGAGTTTACCAGAGGCAAAGCAGCAAATAATGGGATTGATGCCTTAAGGAAGCACAGCTGGGTTCATGGTGCAGCAATGCCATTGGTATCAGCCTAGCACACACACCGCTGCATTGATATTCTGACTCAACTATACAGAAGTACAACATATGGTGGGTGTAATGACATACATTCAAAGGTGGATACATTTATCAGCCTGGTAGTCTCCTGAAGTGGAAGTGTTCCTGGTGTTGGACTCAGAGTCTGTTCCCTAGCAGCCCTAATCCAGGCATGGCCACACATCCTCAATTGAAAGAGCCAAGTTAACAGTGAAAAGCAGAAAAAAGTTTTATTAAATGTGAACACATCAGGAAAAGAGAGAGAGAGAGAGAGGGAGAGGGAGAGGGGGAGAGAGAGGGAGAGAGAGAGAGAGATCCACTAACCCTCCAGCCCTGACAAAGTCGATCTTCAGGGTCCTGGCATGAGGTGTAGGTTTAAGTAGAGGGCGAGAGTTACGCAGAGCCTAGCATTCTTCTTTAAGTTGTGGTCCTGCTGATCATTATCTAGGCGTGAGTCTCTCCTCCAAGGTGCGCAGACAAGCTGTCAGCACTGTGTGAA
Organism: Neotoma lepida; assembly: GCA_001675575.1. Classification (NCBI taxonomy): domain Eukaryota; kingdom Metazoa; phylum Chordata; class Mammalia; order Rodentia; family Cricetidae; genus Neotoma; species Neotoma lepida. Next base: position 20,922 of record LZPO01036054.1, on the reverse strand, counting down.
ATCTCTTTAAGTAGGCTTTAGTGTTTTCCTTCTCCCAGTACGAGATTCATCAGGGAACTTCCAATTCCTTGTGTGACTTGTTTTAATAGCCCCATAGCCAAATCTGGGGACCCAGTTATTTCTTTAGAATGTGCTCATTCCTTCCAGGTGAGCTAGTGACTAAGGCAAGATGAAGAAAGCATCATTCATCACTGTGACTAATATAAAAAGGAAAATTAAACCACGTCTAGTTCCGTGATGGCTGCTCCTTCAAGTCTATTCTGCTGTATGCTCTGTAAATATTGGTGTGTCGTGTCTTCATATGTCTCTTTTCTTATGACAAAATGAATTATTTTGTCCTGCCATTTTAATAAGNTAAGCATAAATCTGTTTTTGCCCCTTCTGAGGACAAAAGCAACTCATATCTGTGCATAAAAAGAAATTAAATCTCATGCACAGAGTAGAAAAATAAATTCTTCCTGAAACTGAATGCTTTGAATTTGATGTTCATCCATCATTTTAGTGAAAGATTTGTTTTTATTCTCTCTCTCTCCCTCTCCCCCCTTTGAGTGTGTATGTATGTATGGAAACATGTATATATATATATATATATATATATATATATGTATGTATAAATACTTGTATGTACCCGAGAGGCTATATAAGCACCAGATGCATGCAGTTTACAATAGAGAGCAGATAAAGATATCAGATCTCCTAAAACCAGGATTATAGGCATGTCCTCTCCATTCTTTGTTCTCAGAAGGAGGTTGGCATCGATTTCAATCCCGTCTCCTCCAGAGAACAGAATTCCTCTGTGTTTGGTTNNCAAAGAAANTGTAAGTGCTCACTACCCTCACCTCAATAAGGCTCTATGTCAAATTGGCCAGATTCAAGTGCATAACATACACAGGATTCTACATACACTAATGTGGGTTCTGGGAACTCAACCTGGTTCCTCTGGAAGAACAACAAGTGTTCTTAAGCCCAAAGCCAGCTCTCCACTCTTACCTGTTATTTTTTGATTGNTAGTCTACAAATTTAGCTCTTTTGCCTTTCAGAATTTCAGGTATCCACTAAAATCGTTAACTGGGTTTCTGGAGAGATGTCTCAGTGATTAAGAGCACTTGCTGCCCTTCCAGAGGGCTCAGAATTGATTCCCAACACTCATATCAGGCATCTCACACTTGCCTATAATTCAAGTTCTAGGTATTTACCCTCTTCTGGTGTCTACAGGCACTGACATGCATATGGTGCATACACACACACACACACACACACACACAGTTTAAAAGGAAGCTTAATTAGATCTCCAACATGTCACCCAGAAGGCAGTTATGCCCACTGACCTTTGCCTATTTCATCCTCAACATCCTGTCAAAACACCAATGGAAACCATCTCCTCTGTGCTCTTTCACAGTTAATCAAATGGACATTGAACTCATCACACAGCTGTGATCTGTAGCCACTCCTAATTCTGTCTTCCCATTGTCTTGGATCGTGACTCTTCAATATTTTCTGACTATCTTCCTGCAGTCGATCCTGGTGGCCTTTGTTCTTATTTTAGATCAACACAGCATCTTTTCCCTGATTTTCAATCTTCTGTTGAGACAGAGCAGGTAGAGCTCATATTTCTCACCAGGTTTTTCTGCATGATGCAAGCTGATTTTTAAAAATGTGCCCATGACAGTTAGTGACTCCTCCCCATAAACATTTTTCATAATCCTGTGTATGTTATGCACTTGAATCTGGCCAATTTGACATAGAGCCTTATTGAGGTGAGGGTAGTGAGCACTTACATTTTCTTTGCAAACCAAACACAGTGGAATTCTATTCTCTGGAGGAGACAGGATTGTAATCAATGCCAACCTCCTTCTGAGAACAAAGAATGGAGAGGACTGGCTCAAGTTCTGAAAGCACCTTCTAATGCCAGCTGTGAGACTGCTTGGACCCACCTTCCTTTGTATCCTCCAGGAGCCAGTCTGAATATCCCATCTCATGTGCAACATTCTGAGTGCTGTTGTCATAAGACCCAACAAAGCATGTTCAGATGGCATTGCTGTTTTCTTCATTTCTATCTTGAGNTAAGCCAAACAGTCCTTGGAGAAGCTGGCAGTTTTTGCATGAGCTGGGAACATGGAAAGAGCTGTACTCTGACTTCCATGATATCTATCCTGCAGTGAACACATGGAACCTGTGACAGGATAGCAATACTGCTTACTCTTGAAATTCATCCTGATCACTGGCTTAAGTACTCACTTTTGCAGGTATACTTAAATTCCACAGACTATATTAAACCCCACATGATATACTCCAATGCCTTATATAGTCTTTGATTTCCTGACTCAGTACTCCAGGAATTAAACTTCTTGCAATCCTTCCTGCCTTATGCACCCATCCATCTTTACCTGTGTATCCACCTGCCCTTACATAATTAGTATTTTTGGACTTGGGTGCTTCACTGTTGTTTCCTACTTCTGGGTAGCCATGACAGCATCAATCTTACACCCACTTTTCATTCCTGGGTCCTTGTTCCTCTTTTGGGGTCAATGTGCACTCATTTCTTCCAGGAAGCCATTTCTATCCTGCTGACCTAGATATTTGGAATCTCATAGTCACGAGCTGCTAATATCTATCTTCATGTTGCTGAAAAATTCTCAAGGATCATGTATATTCTTATGTCACCAATGTTTTCCCAAGGCTCAGCAGATAATTTTGAATCGTGGCAAATCATTCTAAATATGAGTGATACCGGGGTACCTTGGGTCCTCTTTTGGAGTTCTTAATCTTAATAAAATTATTAAGAACAGACTCAAATGGAAGCTTGAGGACAATTTCATTAGAGTTTAAAAGAAAAATCTCAGGGCAGGCAAGCTGTAAATCTCAGCAGCTATCCAAGGAAGGAGAATGCAAAAGAGAAGTGGCGGGGTGGGGGGCATAAAATTTGAATTAAGCTAGTTGGTGGACAAATAGTTACATGGGAAAAGGGGCTTTGGAGTCCAAAGCACTNGAGAAAGCATACTTAGGCTCTGACGAGCATTCAAAAGACACAGAAGGAAAGAAAATGCAAAAGAAATGCTTCCTGGACTCAGGAAGGTTGGGAGACCCAACAGAACCAGACCAGGCTAGGAAGTGTGAATTCTGGGAAGGAAAGTATAGTCCCTTCTATCTATTTTAGCATAGCTTAAGGTGGACTTGTTGTACCTGAGGGGTTGTCCTTTGGCCTGGTGATTGACCAGCCCAGTCGGAATTTTAGTTCTCCACACAGGGCAAAGAATTCATTCTCTTGACAAGAAAGAAAGAGTCTTTGATCAATAGTCCCTACTGCTGATGTATCATGAGTATCAAAGAACATAAGCAGAAGTGCTGGAATTAAGAAAGTCATTACTATGGAATCTAAATATTTAACTCTCTGCTATACTTCTTCTACATGCTAATGTAATGAACACTGCTCATTACTTTCAACAGGGAGATACCCAAGTTTATGGCTAAGGTTTTAAACTTTCTTTTTCTCTTTCCTTCCTTCCTTCATCTTCTATCTTTTTGATTTTTTCTTTTTACATTTTTATCATTCTTAGCCATCTACCCAGATGCCAGATACTTATCATGTTGGTAGTGGGCTTATAGTCCAAATATGCTCATCATCATTTTTCTATATTGAAGGTTTATACTGACTTTAGCATTTAATCCTTACAGCAATCTAATCAACTGCAAAACCTGATAAATTATTTTTTACTCAATAACAATAAAATTTTTATTTNATTATTATTAATTTTATTATTAATAAAATTATTATAAATTAATAAAAATTATAAAATAATTATATATTATATATAATATATAATAAAAATTATAATATAATAAAAAATTATAATATAATAAAATAATTTTATTAAAAATAAAATTATTCTTTTAAAGTCTATCACCAGTTCATGGTTCATATTGCATCTTTTTTTTTAAATTAAGAAATCTTTCCATTCATTTTACACATCAATTAAAGATCCCCCTCTTCCCTCCTCCTGCCCTCCCCAGACTCCCCCTCCCAATTCATCTCCCATTCACCCCCCACAAGAAGGCAAGACCTCCCATGAGGAGGCACATCCAATAGAGGCAAGTTCAGGCCCCTCCTCCTGCCTCAAGGCTGGACTAGGTGTCCCATCATTGGTAGTGGGCTCCANAAAGCCGGCTCATGCACCAGGGATGGATTCTGATCCCACCACCAGGGGCCCCCCAAGCAGATCAGACTACACAACTCTCTNGCCATGTAGAGAACTTAGCCCAGTCCCATGCAGGCTCCATAGCCATTGATTCAACTTCCATGAGTTCCCACTAGTTTGGTTTGGTCATCTCTNCATGTTTCCCCATCATGATCTTGATGCACTTGCTCATAGAATCTCTCTTCTCTCTCCCTGACTGGACTCCTAGAGCTCTGCCTGGTGCCTGACTGTGGATATCTGCATCTGCTTCCATTAGTCACTGGAGAAAAGCTCTGTGTCATGTTGCATCTTTACAGGCTTGTTTTTACACAATCGTCTACTAGTTCTTCTTGCTTCCTTCCCTCTTTTAAGAACATTTTAGTCTAATTTTATTTGTAGTCCCCTTGTACATTTGACTTTCTTTTTTCATTCTCTAATAAGTAAATCATGATCATTCCCTCAGACAGGATGATCTTTTACAAAGCTACACAAAGCTGTCTTTCTGAAAGTGTCATTCACCAGATAATGAATATAATAAAATCTCCCCACCCCCGCTTTCTCTCCCTCTCTCTGAATCCTCCCCNACTTAGTTATCTCTGTCTTTCCATCACTTTTCTTTTGTTCTTCCACTTGAAATTAACACACAACCATGAAAGTAATTTAAAGGCACACCATTTACCNCAAAATGTAGAGAAAACACATTACAGGTTCTGTCTGAGGTCATATTAATTCTTGTTCTGCTGGCTTTGCCTCTGTGGTGATGTTTTGGTATGTCACAATACTTGCTAAAATGGAAAGGTTAATTTGTGTCTCAATATATTTAACATAAAGAATCAGGTAGTTGAGTAGCAAAATATGAAAGGGTTGCCAAAATATTGGAAAGGCATACGTAATGAAATTGTATCCTTACAGAATTTAATGATAACAGTTGATGCTTTCTCATATTGCAATGATGATAATTGCTGTGGGATAATGCTCTTGTACAAATAAAAGCTCTTGTTAATAAAACGCATTCCAGCTACAGATAATTATATTTTTTATAACTAGTTAATACTCACTATTACGGGGAAAGTTTTAAACATGCTTTTGTAGGATAATTTGTTGCCAATTTAACATAATGTCAATAGGTACAGCAGCATAAGTATATATTCACATTTAAAAGTATTAAAACTCCCCAAAGACTTTTATTGAAAGTCAAGTCTAAGTGTGGCTCTAAAATAGAAGTCCTCCCATCCCACCTTTTACCGATGCTTTCTCTGTGGTTACTCTGTCCTAACGGGAGATTCTAAGGCTAGAAAGACCCTTTGCTTTGTAATAGCTCTTTGGCCAGACCACCAAGGGCTTTAAGATGTTGTGGCTCTGAATACAAGTACGGAGTATTAGATTAATAGCTTTCACTTTAACCAGCAAGATCCCCGAGTTAGGGAATAAAAGGCAGGACCCCCGTTTTCCTGTGGCAGAGCTTTTTGTTCCTGGAACCATGGGGGGGATTAGTTTGAATACAGCTGAATAAAATGGACTCAGTGTAGAGATCTTATCACCTTTTATCACCTGGTGAGGGAGGGTTCAATTTAATAAGACATGGTATTAACTGCTTTTGCCTTGTTGCAGATTTTTATATAGATTAGCAACCCCAGACTTTTTCTCTTTTTATTTTTTCTGGATGAGTGGTAGTGTGATTCTTACGAAAAGGGGGTGATGGCAGCAGGGGTGCAGGGGATTTTGAAGGTCCAGCTTTGATCCATATCAGGACATGGGACTCACAGGAAGACACTANCACACTTCCTTTGTTCTGAAATCTTCCTGATCAACTTCTGTCAGAGCATTCTCGGTGNTTTTTGGTTTCAGCCTAATGGAAAACAAGCAAAAAAGAATTCTTTTCAATTGCTTTCTGTGACTAAGTGGTCTGTAAGTCCATCTGTAGTTTCAGAAACAGAAATTGGATGCACCCAAAAGCAATTTTCCTGGTTGGGAATCTGGGCACTAGACACAGTGGCAACCGCCAGCTCTCACCGCCATCCTCACAGTGTCATCTCTGTTTAGTGTTTATTTACTTTCAGCAATCATTGATTGGGTGCCAGGACCTGTGCTGGGTGTTGAAAGGGGATACAAGACGTGAAACCTGTCTCATGCCCCTGATTTCCCTACCTTAAACTGTGCTGGTATTCCAAACAATGATGAATTCATTCAGTAATCTAGATCAAACCATAGACACACAGAGTATACCAGGAGGTGTAACTCAATAAAGACACCTAACAGGACAAGNGTGTTTTAGAGGACCAGGCTGTAGCATAAGGTCGATGGCTGAGTTTCCCAAGAGTGGCACTGAAGAAGAGAACACAGAAGACACTGTCATGTGAATCCTTGCAAAAGGACTTTTTGTTCTTCCCACCACTCAGAGTTAAGACATGTCATGACTTGATTGGCACCCGATGTTTGATAATTAACAGTTTTAGTACATCCTTTCTTGTCAATTTAAATTTAAACTGTGAATATTGAATTGAAACAAATGGAGCCTGTTTTTTTGTTCTCTGTGGTAATCATTTGCAAAGATTATTCTTTTCTCCTAAAGGGATTTTTGGAATGTGTTATAGAGATAATTTTACTTGATCCTCCTATATAAATTAAAGAATGCACACATAGCACCATCTTTAGAGATTGAGACTTGGAGGCATTTGAATCCTGCATTAACTTCAGAAAGCCAGGAACTACACGGGAAGCAAAACTAGATTGTCCCCCAAAGACAGATTTGTTAGTGTTCATTATTCTTAACAAGCTTACTCGCTTTCTTTCCAGATTTAACACACTTAAGAAATCACAAGAGCAACACAACTCTCTACCAGACTAGAGAGAAGGCATGTATGTGCCCTCCCCTTTGGCAGAGCTAGTTGGATGGGAAGTGTGTAAGAGGAAACCTTTCTGAATATAAGCTGATGCGTATTTTTTATTTTTTTTTTTGTGAACTGAATCAAAGATAAATTGTCATAAGCAAATAGTTTCTGGATGACAAACTGATGGCCCCTATCTTGACTTTTATCCTCAGTCAAATGGAATGCTTATCTCTGGCTACGTCACCCTGCTTCAATCTTCTGATGGTTTGGAGTTCAGATATCCTCCAGTTAACATATTNATTTGCTTTACAAATGAAAGTTTTCTGAGCTTACAAAAAAGCAGCTCTATTTCCACAATGCTGAAACAGTTCTTTAAATTTCACAAATTGTTGAGGCTGTTCTNCTTCATCTTTCAAAGAATTGGCAAAGAGCTAAGACGTTAACTGTGACAATTTAAGCAGCTTGCTGTTGACACAGCAGCNAACATAGTCTGACAGACATGGAAGTTTTCCAACGAAGGGATCACTATTGTATGTCAGCAAAATTCAAGCTTCAACCACCTGTACTGGAAAAAAACACACCAGCTTTGGACTTCCCAAAGGGAAATCTGTGGGTTTCTCCCNAAGGAAAAGAAAGAAAGGCTACACTAAAAAGTAAAATAAAATAAATGCAGAGAGACAGGGCAGGGTGGTGGGGTGTGTTGCAAGTCTGGATAAACATTTTCTGACTTTCAAGCACTATTACCCTCCATTCACGCTAACCTTCATTTATGCACCAGAGTACCAGCTATTTTGCCAGCACCGCCCAGTTCTTGGATTATTTATGTTCTCTAAAGATCTTATACATGCATCCCTGCGATAATGTGGTTTGATGGAAAAAGAATGAAATCCTGAATCAAGACTTGGGTTTCACTTTCTCACTTCATCTCTGACTCTTGTATAATAGCTTTCTCAATCACTCTAGAGTTCAATTTCCTAACAGTAAAATGGGCATATCACTCATAATTTATTATAAGGATTAAATGATGTAATATGTGTGACTTTCTAACCAATGTTTGACTTTAGGTATGGTTATTTTATGCAATTTTTTTTTTACCGGCATTATGAGAAATGTGTGATCTCTGCTTCATAGTAGCATTTGTGCTTCAGATTAATGTTAGTTTAGCTTCATGAAGTTATCATTCATCTTGGTGAGTGCTGGGAACTAAACTTGTGTCTTCTGGGATAGCACCAAGTGTTCTTAACCACTGGGCCATCTTTCCAGTCCTAGNCTCCTCCATATTCTTATAAGAACTAAGAGGAATATCCCAGTTGGTCAAATAGTCTTGTCCTTACCAAGGCAAATCACTTTTGAAATTCAGGTTTTGCAGCATTTTAAATCTATCTTGGAGCTGCCTCCTGGAATATATCCAGTGTTTATGTTTCCATAGTTATTGTTCTGATGGTCCAGGAAGTAAATTTAAAAAACACAAGACTGCCACATTGAAGAAATAATTTTTATCAGAGCTGAACAGAAATTTAAAAAATTAAAAGCAATAATTAAATGTTAAACTTTAATAAAGTTGGAGTATAAATATCTATCTTTCCTATTAGACTGGAAGTTTCCTAAAATTAAAGAATGTGTGTGTGTGTGTGTGTGTATGTGTGTGTCTATCTATCTATTATCTATCTATCTATCTATCTATCTATCTATCTATCTATCTATCTATCTATTTATCTATCATCAATCTATCATCTGTCTGTCTGTCTGTCCTCTAATGGGAGAAATCCATGGAATCTGCTTTAAGGGCAAAAGAATTTATTTGGGAAAGAAAAAACACAAGACAGAACAGAGGAATTTGTCACAAGATNCTGGAAGGGTGAGGCATGGTCCCATGCTGTTCTTCCACCTGAGATCTGCCTAATCTGTCCCAGCTTCTTAAACCATGAAGGAGCGAAGAGAGAGCCATGTATGTGCATTCAAGGTCTTAAGGGTCCCAAGCAGCCATGCCCCAGGGGCATGTACTTCAAGGTTATAGGCAGGTATAACAGTTACCTGCTACCTCACTAGGGGCAGTACTTCAAGGTCATAGCTAGAGCAGCTATCCACTATATCTCCCCTTTTTGTCTAAATAAGAAAGTTCTAACCTAACAGAAAACTATATACAAGAGAAATGATTATTAAGTATTGTCCAGGAGAAATAAAGGGTAATGACCTAGCAAAATGGAACTACAACCAACAAGAGCAACATCAAACAAGAGACACACACTAAAATCCAGAGATATACAGAACATAGGCAAATGGCATGTTACAGAGATTATTCCAAAAGCTGTCTTCTCCTGAAGAATCTGAATCTAGTACTTAATATGTTCTAGTTAAAATACAAGAAGATTGTAACTGTAACTATTAGTCTTCAACCCCATCAAAGACCTGAGAAGGAATATAATAATACCTGAGAAAACAGGAAATGCACACAAGCAATTTTGGAAAATCTTTCAAGAATAGACAGAGACAGCTGGCAGCCTGGACTGTCACCCAAAGTTTCTCAGCAACATTGGGGCATCCAGTTTGGCTACTGGCCTAGAATATCTGACAGACAATTTTCAGAAGCAGGAATTTTGAAAGACCATCTTACCCTGTTTTTGCAGAGTTCAGTAGTCACTTTTCCTTGTGTTCCTCTTGTCCAGAAAGGACAGCATTCATACTGTCAGCAGTCAAGGCAAGGGTAGTGCTTTGCCCAGCAGGCCATTATGTGCCAAGAAGACAAACTTCCAAATAGAGTGTCAAGAAGCACAACATTCTCTCAGAATCAGATCAGTGCTGTCAGGAGCAATCATATCTCACATCAACAGAATTCTAAGTTATTTAAATGCCATATTTTCTGGGTCTTGCTATGAGATATCTTTTTATATGATACGAATATGTGTTCCACTGATTGGTTGATAAATAAAGCTGCATTGGCCTATGGCAGGAAAGATGGTGCCAGTGGGAAAATCCAAGAGAGATAATGAAAGGAGAAAGAAGAGTAAGGGGAGACACCAAACTACTGTCCAAGGAGCAATATGTAATAGGACACAGATAAAGCTACAGAACATATGGCAATACATAGATAAATAAAAATGGGTTAATTTAAGATGAAAGAGCTAGCTAGCAAAAAGTCTGCCATAGGGCATACAGTTGATAATACAAACCTCTGAATGATTATTTTATAAGCAGCTACAGGACTGTGGGGCTGAGTGGGACCAGAGAAACTTTTGCTACAGTCCTTTATCTCCAATTCTTGGGAATAATAATTTTNCACAATTATCTGTTAATATTGAAGTTAATATCAGTAATTAAATAACAGCATTTTTACAGTGGAGTAGAATCTGATCCCCCCCCAGTACATTCTTGTTTCTATTTCTGGGTTTTTCTCTATAACCTACATTGATTTTTTTTAAATAAAAATCAATTCATATGACTAAAGAAGACTGACCATGTATAGGGAACTGAAAGAGGGGAGTTGTCCAACCTGCCACCCTGTCATAGGTTCTTCTCATGTTGTGTTTGTTCTTGAGGATTGAAATAATATTAGAGTTCAAAGTCNTTTCCTAGGAATTTCTTGTCCCCCTCAAAGGATTCTCCCNATCACTAAGATATCACAGGGTACTGTTTGTTTTAATGTTTAGCCAGATGCCTCATGGAGAGATCATGCAAACCCCTGCATCGTCTTTCAGTTTTACTGTACAGTTCTTACTTGTCTACCCTCCACAGAATTTTATAATTGATTCCTCACTCTACCTATTGATTTTCTGCACTAATGCACAACATGTTTTGTTAGTGCATATTTCAACACATCTATTCTGTTCAGTTTAATTTTGAGTCAGCTCTGCATTATCTGAATAACTCAAGTAACTTTTTNCCCAGCCTACTGCATAGGTANCCTATATTTTCACCTTGAATACCTGCAAGTCTGACAGAAAATGTACTTCATTTGTTTTCATATAGACAGTAATTTATTTGAATATAACTATGAAACCATAGTTTGTCCCAGACACTTGACTTTTTTTTAAGTTTGTTAATTAAAGAATAACTATATATACTTAAAGGTGAATTTTGTATAATACTGCCTTGTTCTCTACACTAAGGATACATTTATCTTTCAGTTGTGTTTATGACTGTAGTTTTTCTTCCACTTCAATTACTCTCCCTTTCTGTAACATCTAACCACATTTTCATTTTACTAAAAAATAAGATAGAAAAAATACACAAAGATATCAACCAACCAACTGTGGTCTGCCCTTTCCATTTTTCTCCTCTTCTTGTACACATTTTACTGACATTTAACTTTTATTTCTAAATGCTATCATTTATCTCCATATACTAAATAATGTTTCTATCCTGTTTTTGATTCTAACTACAATCCCTGGGATTCTTATTTTGTGGTTCAATATTTAGTTGATAGCATCATTTTCCTTTTCAAAAATGACTTTTGGTGAAATTAACAGTCATTGTTCACATTCTGATTACATAAATATTGGTGTAATTGAGGCAAAGAAAGCTGTTATTTCAGTAGTATACAACGTTAATTTATCTTAGAGTTGATCATTTCTTTTTAACTTCCTTAGTTTTCTGAATGTCCATGTGTAATCACCCATGTGTGGATTGAACAAGTTGCCTATGACATGCTAGATACATGCTCTGCCACTCAGCTCTATCCATGGTTCTTATTAATTACCCACTATAAATGCTGGAAATGATTTATCAAGCACCTAGTAATAATTTCCTAAAAATACTTGGAGGCATCAGATGATCTATACTTCAATTTATTGATCTTTCAGGAAGCTGTTTTCTCTCAACTTGCCCTACAAACTTAAGATA
>LZPO01036053.1:5376-18830 GCA_001675575.1 Neotoma lepida | reverse complement strand
AATCATTGGTTTCTCTGTCAGCAGTTACAGGGAGATAGGATGCACCAAGCCTGGGCCACTGAGCCAGGCCCCACAGTCAATACCTGCTAACCCAGCCAGTTTCCACAGCAGCTCAAGAACAAAGCCTGGGACTTGTCCAAGCCTGCCCCCAAATGGATAAATTTAACCCCCAACTAACCTAGCCAATTAATAGTTACTAACATATATGCCACTGGCATAAACCAATCCTGAGGATGTTCCTATGTACTTGATAGACCCCAAAACCCCCCTTTGCTTTATCCCGTATAAAAGTGCATTGCTACTCGGGGTCTCTCCTGCTCTGCTGCTGTGTCAGATGGACAGAGAGGCCCGAGTTAATTCCCAACAATAAAAAGACTCTTGGCTTTTGCATTGGATTTGGTCTCTTGATGGACTTTGGGGGAATCTGGGTAGAAAAAGGTGAGCCTGTTTAACACACACTGTGAGCCATCTTGCTGCTGAGGAATTGAAAAAGTCCAAGTGATTTGAGGAACTCACCCTTTCCCTTCTCCTCCTCCTCTTCCTTCTTCCTTTTCTTTGTTCCTGATGAGGATATCTGTAGTGGGCAGCAGGTCCAGCTATGACCTGGAAGCATAACCCTTACTGAGGCTTCGGGTAACTGCCACGCCTACCTTGGACCGACCCCCCGGGGGCGGAGCCTAGAGAGGAGCCGTTAAGAATGAGGAGCCGTTAGAAAGAAAGTTAGTCCGTGCTGGAGCTCTTGGTTCCTGGATCACGGACGTTGGAGGGTGGACTAAGCAGAGTTCTCCAGAGAACACCGCTGGACTGCACCTCATCTCTCCTGGACCCTGTGACCTACCCCTTTACTTACTGTAAGTTGCCCTAAATCCCTAAATAAACCTTTAGTTAACTACGTGGAGTTGCCTTAATAATTTCCCCCTATAGATATCCTATGGCATCTCTGGCTGCCCTGAAAGGTGTGATCATCCTGTCTCAGACCTCTTTGGGCTGTAGAGAGAAGGACAGTTGCAGCTACCATACTCACTCTGAGGGGTTTTAGTTTTTGTTTGTTTGTCTGTCTTTCTTTAAAAAAAATTTATTTGAGACAAGTTTTTTCTGTGAATCCTTCATTGTCCTGGAACTAGTTTTGAAAACTAGGCTGGCCTGGAATCATAGAGATCTGCCTTGAAAGAGACGCCTGAATAGTGGAAGCTTCCTCCTGGATCCTGGAATAGGCACAAACCACACTCAAACACCTGTTTTCACAGAGAGATCCTTTATTAAGTGGGGAAGAAAACTTACAGTGGCTACTTTCTGACTCAGGCAGAAGACAGCACCAAATGACCTTGCAGGTGTAACTTTAACAGAAGAGGAGGTCTGTAGTGGGTAGCTGTTCTCCCTTTACAGGTCTGTGTTAGAATGGGCTAATGGGATGTGGTGGAAAAGAGACAGGGTATGAGGGAGAAGGGAAAAGGTGTACATCAGGTCTAATTGGTATCAGTAATAAAAAACCTGGAGTCAGATATCAGGGTAAATGCTGAAAGATCAGAGAGACAAAGGAGCAAGCCACAGTCACCTCTCACCTCACAACTCCTCAGCCTGAAAGGGGGCCTGAGCTCCTGTCTCCTCCTACCTTCTATTCCTCTCTCTGCCCAGCCATATCACTTCCTGTCTCCACCTCCCTAGCTGGTATTAAAGGCCTGTACTTCCCCTGCCTGGCCTCTAGTGGCTATCTCTACACTCTGATCTTCAGGGGATCTTTATTTATTAGAGCACAAACAAAATATCATGACAAAGAGGACATGGGAGTAGGGGGCAGGAGTATTTGTCCCAGAGTGACAAAGGACTGCCTCTGAGGAGAGACAGCGGTGGCCCATAGGAAAGTGGCAGTTTATAAATGTAAAGGAGGAAAATCTGAGATAGGATGAGGTGTTGAATTTTAATTGGGCATGTTAATTAGATGAACCAAAGAGGATCTTGATTGTTGGACTTTGAGAGCCTCAGGAGGAGGAAGTGGCCACAGAAGGGAATAGACCTTGGTGGCTACCTTAAGGGATGTCATCTAACAAGGCAGAGGGAATGGGAGAGTAGAGCAAGGCCTGCCAGAGTCACATGGCCCAGTGGGCTAGTGTCCCTTCACACCTGCCTCTGCCTTCCCTGTGCTGGGATTAAAGGTGTGTGTCACAGGAGCCAGCTTTCTTTAGTTTGTTTTTAAGACAGGATCTCAAGCTCAGGCTGGCCTTGAACTAACAAAGATCTGGCTGTCTCTGTTCCCAAGGCAGCCACCTGCCACAAGATCTTGTGCTACCCTGCCTCACCATGCCCCCAATAGGCAGGGCTTTTCATTGGCCTGGAGTTTGTAGATTCAGCCAGATGGACTGGCCACTCCATCCCAGTATCTTCTGGTCCCCACCTCCACAGTGCCCAGATGACAATCCCACTCTACCACACCTCTCTTTTTAAATGTAGGTTCTGGGATCAAATGACATGGTCATACCTGCATGCTGTGTTCTAGTTTACCTTTGTTAGTGAGATAAACACCATGACCAAAAGCAAGTTAGGAAAGAAAAGTGTCTTTTTCTTCAGTTCCAGGGAAACCATGGCAGGAGCCTGGAAGCAGGAACTGAAGCAGAGATAGCGAGGAACATCTCTTCCTGGCTTGTTCCCTTTCTTATACAACTCAGGCCCACATGCCTAGGGATAGTGCTGCCCTCAGGGGGTTTGGTCCTGCGTGTCAATTAGTAGCCATGAAAATGCCCCACAGATATGCACAGAGAACAACCTGATGGAGGCAATTCTTCAATTTTCTGTCAGGGAGCACATTTGGTGTGGGAAGTGTACAGAAGGCTATGAGGAAGCCCAGATTTTTGAAGGCAGCATCCACACTCAATTTGGAATTGGGCCTAGTTAATGGTGTGAGGAGAGTGTGTGGGGACACCTTCAGCTTCCACTGGACATGAATGAATGTTCCATGGCAGGTCCCTCAAGGAGAGGACATGCTCAGGTCCAATGTAGAAAACAGAACGGTCAATGTGGTCTGGGGCTCAGTGATGCCATTAGTGACCCAGCCATGTCACTATTCCATTCTGTCACCTTCTGCTTCCAAGCCTTGAGGCCCAGTCAGTCAACTCATCATGCTGGGATACTACAGGACAAAGGGAGAGCTCTGGGCTTGGTTGTATAAACCTGAGAATCATCATTGTGGAAGTGAAGGCAAGAAGATCATGAGTTCAAACCTGACCTGTGCCATGTCTCAAGAGTGTGCAATAAAAACAGAAGTTGGAGGTAGGAAAAAAAGAGACTTTGACAATGTGAATCTAGTCCTACCTGCCAATCACCATCCTGAGCCTTCTACTCCAACCCATTGGCCAGAGAATGATCACTGGTTTTCAGAAATTTTGGGAGTCCAACCTCTTTAGTTTCCTTCCTAGGGTTCCAGAAGAGACGCTACTAACTGTGGGTAATCAATCTGTGGGGGTAATCTGTGGGAGAATAATTAAGTGCACTGGGTTCTTTCATCCGTTTACTTTATTCCTCTGATATTAAATTCTACTACATGGCTTTAATTGTATTCTTAAATTTAGCTCCTCTCTGTCCCTTCTCTTCCTGAGTTTTCTCTCTACACTGCTTCAGTCTTGTTCTCACACTCAGCTTCTCTCTGTCCCTTCTCTTCCTGTCCTCTCACAGCCCTAACTAAGCTCTTCTGTCTTCAATCTCATCCTCAGTTCCTCCATCCATGCTCCTCCCTTTCCTACTCTCCTGACCGGACCCAACCCCTACCATCTACAAAAACTCTTCCTTGGATCAGCATCTCTGTGGCCAGACTGGGCTGGATGGTGGCCCTTTGGAGCTATGTGCTACCCATGTGAAGGGTGACAATATTTCCTAAATGTGAGACAGGGCTAGAATCTAATGTTAGGTGGGGTCTATGGCAAATGTACCAGGTTCACAAACTATGCGGTTTGCAATATGAGGACCATGAATACTGGGGCACATCAACTCAGGGCCCACAAGTGTCTCAGGTCCTCATAGTCATCTGTATAATGGAATGTGTTTGCTGGTGTGTATGTTAGAGGTTGATGCAATCATGGCTGCCTAATGACAGGTATGATATCATGATTGTAAGTGGGTGGGTGTCTTGATCCTGGTGCTGGCCTGCAGCCGATGGTGTCCATATCCTGGAGAACACAACTTCAATCTATGGTTGCTACAATGCGCTCTTTGGCTCTATGCAGAAAGCAGAGTAGGATGTCTTGCTCTACCCAAGCTATCCAGCTCATTGCTGCTGATGCTTGAAGGAGCCATGTCCTAGTGGAAGGCCCCAGCTGAGAGTGAATTGCTCAGTCCCAGCAATAGCCCTGGCTTCCTCCACCCAGCAGGAGAGCAGAAGGTGGGCCTCTGTCTACATGTTGTCTCTGTTTATTCTTGAGCTCAGTTCAGACCATGTTCCAGTGTGCCTGAGTGGTCTTTCTTTCTCTCTCCCTCCCACCCTCTGTACCTCCATCCTTCCCTCCGTCCTTCCCTCCCTCTCTCTCATTCTTCCCCAGCCCCCTCTGACACTGTTACTCTGTCCTAGCTAGCCCATAACTCAATCTGTACACTGAGTTGGCCTGGAACTCTTACAGATAGACCTGCCTCTGCATCCCTAGTGCTGGGTAAAGGTGTTGGCATCAGCATGCCAGATAGTTTGCCTTCTCTCGATGTCATAAAACACTGACACAAAACAACATGGACAAAGAAAGTGCTTAATTTGGCTCCCAGGATGCAGTCCATCATGGTGGGGATTTCAGTGGGGCAGAAGCATGAGGCAGATGGTTACATCACATCCACATCAGGAAGCATCAAGAAGTGATATGGGTGTTCTGATCGCTATCTGCTTTCCATTCAGTTGGGACCCCAAATCATAGAACAGTTCTTCCCATAGGTGCAGATTATCACCTCAGTTACCCAGTCCAGGAATTCCCTCAGATATTCTCAGAAGTTTGTTTCCATTGTCATTTTAAATTCTGTTAAGTTGACAAAATGGAACATCACATCAGATATAGCTCTTCATGGGACCACAGGAGGTCCCTGTATGGAGTGCCTTTTTCTCCTAGAGGTCAGTACCCTAGGATGGCTTTGGAGAACTATGAGGCCTGACACCTGACCTTACAGGACCTTGGCCAGCTATTCTAGCCCAGTTGGTTAGCTCCAGGCCAATGAGTGACCTCATCTCAAAGGTTGTAGATAGAGTTCCGGAAGATGACACTAGAGATTTTCCTCTGGTGTCCACATTCTAGTGTCCACCTGTGCATGAACACACACAGAAACATGTATCCACACACACACATTAAAAAGTATATAGACATTGGTTCACACGAAGCCTGTGCACTGGGCCTCCTCCCTCTTCTCCACCCTTTACAAGCTTAATCTTTTTTCAAAGCCCCACATTGGGTGCCAAATGTTGGGGTGTACCTTGATTTTGGATAGGTTGAAGAAAGAAGGCATTCCAAGATAGAATTTAAAAGCTTATGTGGCAGCAGGAAGGTCCAGACTCTTCTGATATATTGAACCCTGAACAGCCATATAAAGACATATTTATTGAAAGTTATATAAAGTATTACCTCATACCAAGACCCCTAATCTTACTTTACATGTCTTATTGAAGGAGAGCATCCCATGCCTCCATGACTCTAGTCCGTTATTATGTATCATGTACAATGCACAATAATACACAATGAACACACACAGAAACATGTACCCACACACATTAATATGCACACACACACATTTAAAAGTATATAGACATCGGTTCACATGAAGCCTGTGCACTGGGCCTCCTCCCTCTTCACCTTTTACAAGCTTAATCTCAGGTGTGCCTGAGGTATCTTGTGAAGAAAGTCATTGGATGGCTGTAAAACTCCTTTAGGAAAACAATCACTGTTTTTCCCAAGGATTCTTCAAGGTCAAAGTACTTCTAAAAAAGAGATGTTCATTCTAATATCTACCCCATAGAGTGATTCTGCTAAACTCCTACAATAACATGGTCCCTGTGTCCAACTGCTGATGTCACAAATGCTGGCAGTGTGTCTGACTGCACTTGCTGGCAGTGTGTCTGACTGTACCCCCTGGCTCTGTGTTTGACTGCATAGAGACCTGGTTCTCAGGACAGCTCACCATTGTAACAATGAAAATCCATCCTCAGAACTTGGAATCCTGCACCTAAGGGCCAGGTACCCACTGTCTTCTGCGTGCTGGGTCCAGCAGAGAATGAATCATGTCTCTCCAGAAACTGGAGGAAGCCAGCTTCTCTCGGGCTATTCTGGCCTCGATAGGCACCATTGTGTGCTCTGAGCTCCCCAAGTAGCATATGAAGAAAATGTCTGAACACATAGTCATTTGGGAGGGCCTATGGAACCTGTGTGAGGATAATGGACTTCATGGCCAGAGGTGCATGCCATACAACTCACTCCCGATACTACCACAGGACCTGCAGGTGTCTTGAGTTCTGGTTGTCATCTGCGTCATCATCACCTCGATGGGTTTGCTGCTGTACATGATCTGAGACAAGCTCATCACATGTGTGTCTAATATAAATAATGAAGAGAAGATCAAGATGGTGGCAAGTGGATTGTTCCTGGGGGTTGTTCTGCTGCTGCTGGTGCCTGTGTCCTGGGTAACACATAATGTCATCCTTGGCATTGCCAACCCTCTAATCATCTCCCAATGGAAACCAGAAATGGGAGCCTCACTCTACCTGGGATGACTCAGCTCCCTGCTATTTCTGCTGGGAGGGTCCTTCTGGGAGAGGCCCAGCTGTGGTGTCAGTGCCCAAGTAACAAGGACCAGCCCAGTTCTTTTGAGGGCTCCAACAATGACCAGCCCAGTGTTTTTGAGGGCTCCAGGGAAAGGTCATCCTCTGCTGTTCATCAGGAGTGGGTGGTGTCTTTGATTCCAAGTGTGTGGAATGAAGAGACAGTGGCAACTCAAGGATGAGTCTAGTCTTTTCCAGCTGCAGGGGGGACCTGTCTCTAAGGACAGCTCCACTGTACTTTAGCAAAGGGCCCTTTTATTATTATACAGTTCACACCTTTAGCAAGTCAATTCCTATACCAACACCTTTTATCTAAGCCCCCCAAAGGGACAATGTCAAATGCCTATTCTCAGGAAAGGAATACCACAGTGTTCTGGGTTGTTCCTAATCTAAGTTTGCATAGGCTTTGAACTCCTAGGAACTCTCAGCTAAGACTTCAAACAGAAGGTACAGGAGACAGGAGGTAGCAATCACAAAAGGCAGATTTAAGCTAGGTGCTAACACTCCATAGTCAAACCTGCTGTAGTTCTGTGGAGTTCTCCCAACACTCCTCAGACAACAATAATATATAAGATGGGACAATCTCTGTGTTTTGGATTTGTTTATCTGTAGGCAGCTCTGACCACCTTGTGACTTATTCTGTAGCTGCTTCCCTCTGACTGAAATGATGGAAGAAGGAGAACCAAAGAGCTACAGACTCCAGTGCCCTCCACAGCCTCAGTGAACTCCTGCTGGGGATACAAGGGGAGAGAGAAAAGTCCTCCATGGAACTGGCTGCAAACTGGCCCAGGGGACCTCCTGGATGCAGCTGTCATGAGTCAGCACAATGTTGTGGTGCAATTCCTGTGGAAGCAGCTGCCTGAGTCACCTATGAACATGGGACCCCAATAAAGTCACTGGTCGCCTAAGCTGGACTGGGATGGAGTCATTTCAGGGTCTGCAGTGACCCTCTGTATCTGCAGTGACTAGAATCTGACTGAGGTTAACGAGCTGACACTAAGTTGTTAGTACCAGAGCTGCTGGCTGTTGGGGGATGGGCAGGCAGGGACTGAGGCAGCCTGGTACCAGCCTGGCCCCCTTTGAAAAACTCCCTAAAGTCTTGATGTCACAGAGCTCCCTTCTGAAATTACTGACAGTCTGTGGCCACTTGCTTGTAGAAGATAAGCCTGGGTATTGATAACCACCTTCCCCTGGGTGGCAGTCACTGTAGTACTATGGTGATATGTCAGTCAGTCCATGGAGAAGTACAGCGTGGCTGAGTTCATTGAGATGGAGTGTGTGCTCCTTTAAGACTTTTGTCGGGTCCATTTCTGCAGGTCACTGAGCTCTTAAGCAGTTAAATAGGAACAAAAAACTAAGTAAAATGCCTGGCGTAGTGCAAGCATTGGCATTCTAGAGCTCTAGGAACTTTGAATGCAGTTCCTGGTCAGACAAACCAAGTTTCAGCTTGGCTTTCAAGATCCGAGAAGTGGTCAGAGCCAGGCTAAAGCTGCATGGGTGGAGAATCCAGGTGTACCTTATCAGTCTAAGGTTGGCTCCTATGGTCAAAAAAGACAACAGATATGCAGTAAAAGAGATTCAGATGAAAAAAACCTCTCTAAACAGGTTACCGTGTGTTTAACAATGTGCGTAGGCTTAAGAAAAAAGAAAGGGTATAGTCATAGAAAATAAATGAATAGTTTATAAAATGAAGTCTTTAAAGAGAAAATAAAAAATAAGAAGCCATGCAGAGGGGAAATACACAGGTAGTTTGGATCCTATTGTGTTGATTTTGAATTTTTTGACTGTTGAGAAGCAAAAGACAGTTGCTAGTACACATAGGATTTTTAACTGAACTGCTAAATTGAACCAATCTAGGTATTTTAGAAATACCTTAACTTTAAAAAAGAAGTCAAAAATATATTTGTCAAATGGGAATCATAAATGCTTTGGAGTTTTTTTGGCACAGGAGATGAGAGGCTGTGGATTCCTTCAGGGTTAATATGATCAGGTTTGATGGGGCGAGACCTCCTGAGACTTGACAGGTGATATCTATGAGCAAAGGTTACTGCTGGTCTCCCCAGGACTTGGTCATTTTCTCAAAATTTTCTCTCTGGGACCCTAAAGGTACTTCATCCACAGACAGCAGGAAGAAGTATGGAGAAATATGCCCACATTTCCATGAATTGGGGAGTGTGGGTGCCTGTTGGTTATTTGGGGGGTTATGGATGTTTGTTCTCATTTAGGGGAACATAGAATCTTGATACAAATTTAAAGTTACATTGTATATATGTTTCTACTGTTGTCTAAAGGGTTTTGTATATTGATGCAAAGTTAAGGTTGTTTTTGTTCCCACACATTGTATTTGTGTTTCTACTTGTGTTTAAGGTATTGTACCTATGCAGTTTATTTAAAAA
The DNA here is from genome assembly GCA_001675575.1 of Neotoma lepida. Classification (NCBI taxonomy): domain Eukaryota; kingdom Metazoa; phylum Chordata; class Mammalia; order Rodentia; family Cricetidae; genus Neotoma; species Neotoma lepida. Next base: position 9,662 of record LZPO01036053.1, on the reverse strand, counting down.
TGTAAGGTAAAATTCTAGTTTTTGAAATCTGTTATTTTAAACTATATAGGATAATCAGGAACATAGATGAGTGGTTAGTCATTTATAACCATCAAAATTGTAGATATGTTATGTATGCTTTTCAGATCATATAGAGATATGTTTTAGATAGATAGATATCTTCAAACCTTTCAAAGACCCACAGAAAATGGCATTTTAAATGTTTTATTAACTTAAAGTTTTTCATGACAATGAGACACATGTCCTCCTGGCAGCACCAATTTACTTCAGAGATGATAGGCATTGAGGAAACTCCTTATGGAGTTTGCTTTCATTGTGGCAAGGTTAGGCACTAGGCAAAGAACCTGTCCTTGCCCTTGACTGCTGACAATATGCTGTGCAGACTGGACATGCAGGACACAGAGGAAAGTGACTGTTGAACTTTGCCAAAACAAGGCAGGACAGTCTACAAATTTCCTGCTTCACAGAAGAGTCTGTCAGATGTTTTGCAGGACACAGAGGAAAATGAATGATGAACTTTTCCAAAACAAAGCAGGACAGCCCCAAATTCCTGCTTCATAGAAAAGTCTGCCAGATAGTCTAGGCCTGTAGGCTGAAGAAGGATGTCCCAATGCTCCAGAGGAACTTTGGGTGAGTGTTAAGGCATCTAATGTCTCTGTTGTTAGGTAATATTACATCCTTCTGGGTCTTTGATGGAGTTGAAGACTAAACAGTTATAGTTGCAGTTTTCCTTAGTTATGATAGAAAATAAATTAGGTGTAAAATTTTGATTTACTAAGATAGCATAGATAATGCATTGTTTTCTTTGAATATCCTAACTACAACTGGACTGAATATTGTAAATTATTTCTTACTTGATAACTGTTTTGTTGTGTGTAGTTATACTATGTTAAAGTTAAACCCTTTATTTTTATTTAGACAAAAAGAGGAAAATGTAGTAGATATTTTAAAGTGTGTTACTTTTGTTTATGTTGCATTTGTTTAACTCTGTGAAGCTGTGTTACTGTGCCTGTGTAAAACACCTGATGGTCTAATAAAGAACTGGCCAATAGTAAGACAGGAGAAAGGATAGGCAGGTGTGGCAGACAGAGAGAATATATAGAAGGAGAAACCTGGGAGGAGAAATCTGAGAACTAGCAGCCAGAGGATGAGGATGACTCCAGGGGCCAGCCACCCATCTACACAGCAAACCAAGGAGTAAGAGTAACATTTACAGAAGTTAGAGAAAAGGAAAAGCCCAGAGAAAAAAGATAGATGGGATAAGTTAAGAAAAGCTGGCAATAAACCAAGCCGAGCTAAGGTCAGGCATTCATAATTCAGAATAAGCATTCATGTGTGATTTATTTGGGAGTTGGTTGGCGGGGCCTCCCCCAAAAAATAGTAAAATAGCCAACAACACTGGCTTCTCTCAGTGGACTGTGACCATGAATGTATAAGTCTGAAAACCCCTTTCCTCTCATGATGCTCTTGGTCATGATATTTATCACAGCAGTAGAAACTCTAAGACACTCTATCTATGTCTGTGTCTGTGTGTCCCACATTACCTCAGTGTTGCTAGGCACTGTACACTTTTGTCCGAGGGCACATTTGGTGTGGGAAGTGTACAGCAGGCTGTGAGGAAACCCTGATTTTTGAGGGCAGCATCCATACTCCACTACAGAATCTGTCCTAGTTAATGGGTGTGAGGAGAGTTTGTAGGGACACCTTCAGCTTCCTGGACATGAATGAGTGTTGCATAGCAGGTCCCTCAAGGAGAGGACATGCTCAGGTCCAATGCAGAAAACAGAATGGTCAATGTGGTCTCTGGGCTCAGTGATGCCATCAGTGACTCAGCCATGTCACTCTTCCTCTCTGTCACGTTCTGCTCCCAAGCCTTGGTGCCCAGTCTGTCAACTTGTCCTGCTGGGACACTACTCTACAGGACAAAAGGGACAATAGTGGGGCTTTTTGTAGTATATCTGAGAATCATCATTGTTGAGATCAAGGACACAAGATAGTAAGTTCAAAGCTGATCTGTGTTATGTCACAAGAGTGTACTATTAAAATTGTAAGGTGGGAGCAGGGAGGAAAGAGACCTTGACAATGGGAATCTAGTCCTTCCTGCCAATCACCATGCTGAGCCTTCTACTGCAACCCATTGGCCAGAGAATGGTCACTGGTCCAGCCCTGGGCATATGCTGCCTGTGAACTGAGTGGATAAGCTGGGGAGAGAACAGTCTATTTTTCCAATCTTGTCTCTACTTAGACCAATAAACTAGGACCAGGCTTGCTCTTTTTGTCTCAATTATTATTTGATACAATAAAAATTTATATAAATATGTTGTACTTAATGTGTGTATATGTGGGCACACATATGGATGAAAGAAAGGAGAGTCTTTCTATGACATGGACTCTTTTGCTCCAGATTGAAGCATTCAGAGGACTCTACTGTCCTGGACTCAGAATACAGAGACCCATGCCTGGGGGTAGAGCTTGTAGGACGTGAGGTCAATCTGAGAATTCTGGTGAAAATGCAGCATATACAGCATGTGATGGTAAATCTAGTGCCAAAGGGGAAAAGACAGTTGGAGTCACAGGGCTTCCTGGTTAGGAGGTCTTGCATTATTAATCAGCCATGGTCCAATGAGAAATTTTGTCTTTATGGAGATAGATGGCATCCTGAGGATGATGCCTGAGGTAGTCTTCTGGTCTCCACTTACATATTCCTTCTAGGCATAAACCCAAAGGCACACACACACACAAACACACACACACTTTAAAAAAAGCAGTACAGGCTGGTTCTGAGGCCACATGATCTGAAGCTCCACTCTGTGCCCTGCCCTATGTCATAGCCTCACACACCCTCAATCTATATCACCAGATGCCTCTGTCAACTGCTGTCCTCACACTGCTGGTGCACACATCTGCTTCTACAGAGGTAATCGTTGGTGTGAATTCAGGCTCTGTCTGCTTTTCTGTCTGTCTGCCTCCAGGGAAAGGTTTTCTCTGGACACTTCTTATGTCCATCATCTGTTCTTGGGATCCTGCAGCTCAGCCCAGATCCTCACTAACTCCCCACGCTGACTGCAGTGACTCTGGGCCATGGCTCTCAAGGCACTGTAATGGGTCAGCATCTCTGTGGCCAGACTGGACTGGCTGGCTGGTGGCCCTTTGGAGCTCTGGGCTACCCATGTCACCCTTTAGGGTGACAATATCTCCTGAATGTGAGACTAGGCTAGACTCTTATGTTAGGTGGGGTCTATGACAAATGTAGCAGGTTCACATACTATGTAGCATGCAGTATAAGAACCATGGCTACTGGGTCACATCAGTTCATGGCCCACAAGTGTCTCAGGTCCTCACAGTCATCTGTATAATGGAATGTGTTTGCTGCTGTGTGTGTTTGAGGTTGAGTGCAATCATGACTGCCTAATGACAGTAGTGATGTCAAGATTGTAACAAGGGTGTGTGCCTTGATCCTGCTGCTGGCCTGCAGCCCATGGTGTCCATGTCCTGGAAAACACACAACTTCCTCCATGGTTGCTCCATGCACAAAGCATAGTAAGATTTCTTGCTCTACCCTGGTTGGGTCAGCTCCACGCTGCTGATGCTTGGAGGAGCCCTGCCCTTGTGGAAGGCCCCAGCTGAGAGTGAATTGCTCAGTCCCAGGAACAGCCTTGGCTTCCTCCACCCAGGAGGAGAGCAGAAGGTGGGCCTCTATCTACATGTTGCCTTGTTTATCCTTGAGCTGGGCTCAGACCATGTTCCAGTGTACCTGGTGTTCCTTCTTTCTCTCTTGCTTCCTCTCTCCCTCCCTCCCTGTCTCTCATTCTTCCTCAAAATCTGACACTGTTACTCTGTCTAGCTAGCCCATAACTCAATCTGTACATCAAGCTAACCTGGAACTCATGTAGATAGACTGCCTCTGCCTTCCTAGTGCTGGGATTAAAGGTGTGAACCACCATCTAGACAGTTTCCCTGGTGATTATGAATCCTAATAAGTTAACAGGATGGAATATCACATCAGATATAGCACTGCATGGGACCACAGGAAGTCCTTTTGTGGTGTGGCAATAGCAAATGTCCATATAAGGGCATATTTATTTAAAGTTATATAAAGTATTACTTCATACCAAGGCCCCTAGTCTATAGTAACATATCATACTGAAGGAGAGCATCACGTGACTCCATGTCTCTAGTTCTTTATTATGTATTGTACATATGTATGTATGTATGTACAATACATAATAATGCTAGTGTCTCAGGTGTGCCTGAGGTGTCTTGTGACTAAAGTCATGGGATGGCTG
>LZPO01036052.1:10680-23285 GCA_001675575.1 Neotoma lepida | reverse complement strand
GCCGAGGCTCAGGTAACATTGCAAATGGGAGGTGGGGATATTCAAGCTAGAGGAATGGGAAGGTGTGAAGTGAAAACATGTTTTCTGCACAGAACACAGCCATTGCGATTCTGAACTTAGAGGAGGAGCTGCTGCTACCTGTACAAGACTGNATGCGGCCTGCCAACCTTTCATCATGGAGAGAGTATTGGAAATTAAAGGCTGCTGGGGGAGGAGGTGTAGCCACTGGTTGGTCTGCCCACGCTCCGGTAAATGACCTTCCACTCACACATCTGAAACACTAACTGTGCCCCGCGGATCTCACACCAAAGAGAGACACAAAAGTAGGAGGGACTTCTTAGGAAGAAGAACATTTTCAGCAGAGGGAAGAGGGATGAGAGGGGGTATGAAGGGGCTACAATGGCTAAAAATTCATTACCAACATGTTTGAAACAGTAACATCTTAAGAAATATCAGGATAAAAGTATAAATTAAAGACAAGCAAAGCACCTAAGCAGATACTTTTAAAAAACAAATGAAGTTAAAAATGGTCCCCAACTCTATTAGAGGATGTTCATGTTTATCCATAAGAGAAAAACACAAATTCAAATGTACTGAATACTGGCAAACTCATTGTTTAAATTGCGGNAAAAAAATTAAAAAAACAATGACATACTATTGTTACATCTGTCAGAGAACATGAATTCTTATACACATCTGGTGGCAATCAAAATGTGATCAGATGCTTAAAAGGAAAATCTAACCATATCTAATAAAACTACAAATTGAATTTGGCATAGAAATCTTGTTTGTACCAGTTTATTCTAAGAATTGGCCGCTAATGAGCATCACTTATAATTACCAACTGTTGGAAATTTCTGAATTGCCCAATCAAAGATTTAATGAACTATGGTACATAGCATTCAGTGGAGTATTATGCAGCTGTAAAAAACAGACAAGGAAGTTGCCTATGGCAGGATAGAGGGGATTTCTAAAGCAAGAAACGTAGCATACAAAGAAAATTAAGAAAATGTGTTTATTTTTTTTTAAGAAAGAGACAAGAGGATAAACCAGGAACTTCTTAAACTGATTTCTCATGGGAAGAGACTTAGTATGGAATTCACAGAGGTTGGAGTACTTTTCTCTGAGTATAGTTTATGTTGTGCAGTTTTGACATTTGTAGATACATATTCTGCCGACTTAGAAAAGTAAAGACACAAAGAAAAGATGATTCATTTTATTTCACCAAAATAGACTTAGTGGAGGTGGAATAGTGTGGGGGTTTACTGCAGCATTTCCAATGGATGCCCTTATAAGCTTAGAGAAAGGGAAGAAAAGGNAAAAAACCTGCATACAAATATTCTACATGAGGGATGTGTGTTCCATCAATACCTAAACCCAAATGAAGGCATATCAAGTCCTTCTTTGTATGAGTCACTAACCTGGAATTCAAGCAGGTTCTTAAGTTAACCAGAATGTTTCATCTGAACCCAATAAGCAAACAGCAGGAAAGCCAAATTCTAAGAATTTTTATTGAAAAAAAAAGGCTTATATGTTTTGAATGATGTCAACAGAAGGAAGGGCCCAGCAAGTGAGATGAATCATTGAAAGGATGCTCAAGAGACTGTGGACTGGAAGGCACATGGAGGACAACCCTTATAAAGGCCACTATCAGGGCACTGAAGGCATTGAAATGTGGACCAGATCAACACGAAGTGTTGTGTATTTGAAAATTCAACTTAAAAAATGACTATCTTCTACCTTTCTACTCTTTCAAATCAAAGAGAATTGAAAATAGGGTAAAATTCCCTTTACAAATTTCCAATACAGTATATCAAATTGTGAAACCGTTTGAAAGGCATTGTCAAGCATTATGTGTGTAGAGACACCCTTCTTCTGATGTTTAAAGTTACTGATATCCTAGGAAACTCTAGAAACATAGAAAAGTTATAAAAAGATGAATCACTGATTAGTGCCTAAATGACAGAGNAGAGTCAAATGTTTGGGAGGATATGGAATCAAATTATTCACAATAATAAAAAGAAAAAGAGAATGAACAGACAGAAATATTGATCAATTGAAAGCAAATTGGCTGCATCTGGCAACCTTGCACTTGAATTCACTAAATTTTCCTTCCAGAAAGTGATCTCCTCTTTGAAGCATGAGAAACAATTTGCTGATAACCAATCTCATTAGGTAGATAAATCAATAAGTACATGGAGTCAAGTGGCTTGTTGGCACAGACCTGCGTGACCTTATTTTCACTTCAATGTATTAAGATTTGTCCTGGACTTTTGGGAGGCACACTTTGAAGTTGTTAACCANGAAATCTCTGCAGATGTGCAGATACTGCACTAATTCACTTTATGTGCATTAGTGGTAGAGGAGGGGCAGGGGAAGACATGCACAGCATCTTCCAGAGTCATTCAGAGCTGAAAATGATTTGAGGAAAACAAACAAACAAACAAAGCCAGAGTACCACGGAAAGATCTAACTTAGCCTCTACAAGTAAACAGAAGACTTAGGTGAGAGACAGCTTAGCTATTCACCTACAGCACAAGTTCTTAACCTGTGGATCCGCACCCAAACGCGACTTTGGAAAACCCAAATATTTACATAAATTATACGTTACAGTTATGAAGTAGCTACGAAAATAACGTTATGGCTGGGGCTTACCACGACATTTATAAAGAACTGTATTAAAGGGTCTCAGCTTTACGAGGGTTGAGAACCACTACCCTACAGGCTTCTCCCCCACTATTTCTGCTTCTTACTGCCCCAAGGTGAGGNAGAGACAGAGGAGCTGCCACCTACAGGGCCTACAGCACAGTAAGCCTGTCAGAAAACAAGGCACAGAACGAAAAGGCTTGTTTCTACTCCTAACAATTTCAACCCGTAAGCATATCATAGCATGACTTTATCATAACGACAAAGTCAGCTATTCACACCTTGCTGGCTCTTTCAACTGTATAGATTTAATACAGCAAGTGTTCTTTTATAGCGGATAAAGAGAACTGTGTGAGGTTAGGCCACTGGCTTTTCTCTAAGCAGAAACACAAATGCCAGCTGCGATGGGGAGGCATTTGTCGAACTGGTGGCAATCACTGGTGGTGATTGTTGGTTTAGCCACAGATGAAGAACCACGCCATGGCATAAAGGATTGGCAGTCTAATCGGAGGGAAAATTCCTTTTTCGTTAGCGTTCCTGTAGATAGGAAACAAAAGCTACACTCTCGCTTCTCCGCAGCTACAACTCTCTGTACTCCTCCACAGCTCCGTTACCCACCCTTGCTGCTATGTAGCAAGCCTTTCCGTGAGCGTTTCTGCTGTAAAAATAGGCACGCCAGGATTACAGCTTTTCAGGAACCAATGAATTGCAACAACAGCCACTTCCTATTTATAAACCACTTTTCTAATACCGTTAAGAGCTGCTGGTCTCTTGTAAAAGGTTTGAGTCATAAACCCTCCAGCACGCAGTAAGTACTGAGGTGGTCCGTTTCATTCTGAAAGCTTTACAATGGCTGCTCACCGAGGCCACTGAGGTGAAGGTTACACTCTGGATGAATCCACTAGATCCGGANAGCATTGCCTTCTGCCCTCTAGGGCACTCCTGGTCACCAGGGCACTCCTGGTCACCAGGGCACTCCTGGTCACCAGGGCATTCCTGGTCACTAGGGCACTCCTGGTCACTAGGGCACTCCTGGTAACTAGGGCACTCCTGGTCTCTAGGGCACTCCTGGTCACTAGGGCACTCCTGGTCACTAGGGTACTCCTGGTCACTAGGGCACTCCTGGTCACTAGGGCACTCCTGGTCACTAGGGCACTCCTGGTCACTAGGGCACACTTGACTGAACCAGCATCTGGAATTTTTCAAACTAAACTGGAATCTTATCGTACATAATGCCCTAAAGTCAGTAAATGGCTGTTTTCTGTCTCACCCCACAGGCTGAGGGCTTGCCATAAATTCTCCTCATGTCCCTCCTTATCTGCCCCTTGAAGCTCATACACAAGTGAACCGTGACGTGGTAATTTTTATATTGTTTCTTGATATGTTTATTTTTTAGTTATTTCTTTTTGATAATACAATATAATTACATCATTTCCCCCTTTCCTTTTTTCCCCTCCTAACCCTTTCATATACCCCCTCCTTCATAGCCTCTATTTTTCATTAATTGTTGTTATATATGTATATACATATATATTCCTAAATACATAAGTACAACCTGCTGATATTTTTTTAAGGTTGTTTCATTTTGAATCCTATCAGTGGAAAAGAAGCAAAAGCACTCACGTCAGAGGCAGTGACAAGCCTTTTTAGTAACAGTAACTGTTTCTTATGTGATCTGTTTCATTACTTTAAATTACTCCTTCCTGTTTCAGTCAGCACCAAGGTACTAGTTAAATGATTTGGCTGACATATGTAACAGGTGACCAAACAGATGATCACCATTCACCAGGGAGTGCACACTTTGGAACTTCCGGTTGGTAGGGTCCCAGTGAGGACATTCAGGTTGGGGTCCAAAAGAAGCCTAGCCAGATAGACTTCCCCCTGGTCCCTTTTCTTAGATACCGAAAAGAGAAATCAGCAAGTCTGGGAAAGGAATTGATCAGGAAAAGGTGTTAAGGTCATAGGAACAGTGATCATGCCTTTCGGCGAGAGAATATTAGAGATAACAGCATATTGTATCATAGACAACATGAATGGTCCTTAATGGGGAGGGGAGGCTGCCCTTTAAAACTTGGAGAGGAACTTCATTGAAAAAGATAATTTAAAGTTAGAGTAATAGCTGTCATGGACAGGATAATGGGAGCAGGGATTCCATAAGAGAGACTTCAGAGGAAATTACCCCAAATAAAGGAACATGCTTGGCTTTCACACTATTTCAGGAAGTTCCACACCATCATGTGATTTAGTTCAACATAGCATATGCACAGTGTTGCAATTTTCTCTGAGATTCAAAAGCTCNATCTCCCAGGGAATATCTATAAGATAGAAAGTAAACAACTCAAAATAACTTCAGGAAGTCCCTGAAACTGACCAGATTCACTAGGCCCCTCCCTCCCAATAGTAAACAATAAAGACTGTTGAGAGTCACCCTCTAACAAGCCTACCTGCAAAAAAAGACTCAGAGAAGTCAATCTGACAGTTGAGACAAGCCCAGTTTGGAACAAGAAGCAGAGATTATCCAAACTGCCTGCAAGAGGTTTAGACCAGCTGAGCCACCTGGAAAGGACACTCTCCAACCTGTTGAGCTATCTGCAGACTGTGCAGTGTGCTCGGGGTTTCCAGCTTCTGTGAGCTGTCACCCATGCTGGGGTGGACTTTGGTGATGCAATTGTCTTTGAGACATTTCTGCTCCTGTAAGTGACCCCTCACCCACATGCCTGTAAGCAACTCCAATAAAACATATTGGTTCACTAAGTTGGACTTTGGTGGTATCTGTGCTTTGGTCGGTCTTGGGCTTCCTATCTAGAATCAGCACGTCTGTGTCTNTTGGGGCCCGTCAGGAAAAGTTGTTACCCAACAATATACAACATTGAACATGAGACACTAGAAATGAGTAGGACCATTGAGTGGTACAAACCACAACAACCAACTTTCTCTACTCTCTGCCCTAGCTAGCAAACTGCAGGGGCTGAGGCTAGATTTCTTCAGGCTGTGGGATCTGCACTTCTTACAGATTCTCATCTTCCAAGGGCAGGCACATGGTCTAACATCTGTTTGACCTCTGACTCCTAAGCCAGCTCTTGCATGTAGAGCCCTGTAATAACTAAAGAGACTTCTTGTGTGGTTCTTGTTTCAACATGCTTGTGGGAGGCCCAGACTTGCAACAGCATTGCCTTCCTGAGGGGGCTAGTCTCACTCAACACTTTCTGGATTGGTTTTCCCCTGTATAATTTTACTCCTCATAGGCTTGCAAACTCCAGGTCAATGTCAGAATGCTAAGGTTAGTAAATACAAAAATGATGATGTTAAAAACCATTTCCTTATCAAAATTATTTGGTAATTAGTTCGGAAAGATATCTGTGATAATCACATTCTGAGATGTTCACCATCTAAGATTGTAGGAATGATTGATTTTTTTCTTTAACAGTTAGATATTATAATTTTGCTTATGTCACTTCTGTAACGCAAATCTTTTAACTTTACTTTTTAAAATTTTTATTAGAAAATTTAAATTTACATAATGAGAACTAATGTAAGATGAAAGGCCTCAAAATGAAAATGAAACATAATGGAAATAGTTAATTATGTAGAAATGTGCAAAAGCAGAACATCACAAGGTTGTTGGTAACATTACTAATTAGAAGAGGAAATAAATAAGGAAGTAAGTGAACAGCATTTCCTAACAGAGCATAATCAGATATTTAAGATTCCTCATAAATGGTCAGAGGCTACCCCAATCAATCACAGCNTTTTTGGGTTTTAAATAAAGAATAGATACCAATTACTGAGACTTAATTATAGGGTAATTTTCTGCTGAAAGTAATTTTTCCCCACTAATGGGCCCCTTTCTTGTTTCCTGGCATCTGGCCCCCACCCATTCCCACATAGATGCACATTTATAAAACATTAGCAGCAAGGAGTCACAGATGAGAGTGAATATGGGGTGTTGGTCCCACTGAACCTGGCTTGAATCACTTAATCTATTTTCCACCCATTCCCTGAAAATTGCATGATTCTATTTTCTGTGTGACTGAATAAAATCTCACTATTTAGATGTAACTCACTTTCATTATCTGTTCCTCAATTGAGACCATCAAGGCTGATTCCACTCCCTTGCAATAAATACAGATAAGTAAGTACCTCTCTGGTGAGATATAGACTCCTTGAGTATGCTNAGGAGTGAGGTAGGTGGCACTACGGTAGTTCTATCTTTGGCTTATTGAGAAAGCTGTGCCCTCATCTCCACAGTGACAGCACCAGTTTCCACATCCACCAGTGAGTGTGTTGCTCTCTTCCACACCCACTCTAACATTATGGTATGGTATTTTGTTTGTTTTCCTGATGATAACCGTTCTGACAGAGGTAAGATGGGATTTCAGAGGAATCTCATTTGTATGCCCCTAATAGCCAGTGAGGTTGAACACTGTTTAAAATATCTGTGGTTCATTTGGATTTCCTCCTTTGAGAATTCAGCTCATCAGCACATTTTTTAAATCAGGTTGTTTGTTTTCTTGATGTTTAGTTTGATTTTCTGTATATTTTGGATATGAATCCCCTGTCAGATGTATGGCTGGCAAAGTTTCCCTCATTCTGAGGGGGGGGCGGTAATATCCATTTGATTGACAGTTTCTTTTGCTATATAGAACTCTTTTAATTTAAAGGTCCCACTTTAAAATATTAAAATGCATTCTTTGACAATTTTATTTGCATATGATATATATTTGTATCATTTAAAANTTTTTACAATATGTTTTGATCANGTTCTTTCCCCTCCCCAACTCTTTCCAGATCCTCCTTACTTTCACATCAACTTGATGTTCTCTCTCTCTTCTCAAAAAAAAAGAAAGAATAAAAGAAAAGAAAGACAGACTGACCAAAAAAAACCCACAAAATAGTAAAACAAAAAATACCAAAAGAAAACAAAAAGCACACAAAAGTACATGGAATCTGTTTGTGTTGGTCAAGTACTCCTGGGCAAGGAGCCTGTTATCGAATTGGTTGACAGGCCCAGTGACTCTTTGGAGAAAATTTTCCTTTTCCCAGTGAGTATCTTTTGCAAATAGATTCTTGGTTATGGGTAGTGCCTGGTGTCTACTTCCCCTTCTCTGTGCTGGGATTTTGTCTGGTTTGAACTTGTACAGGCCTTGTGCATACTGTCACACTCTGTGAGTTCATATGTGTACCAGCCCTGGCTATGTCTGGAAGATGCTGTTTCCTGAGACCCATGCACCATCTATGGCTCTTACAATCTTTCTGTCCTCTCTTCCGCATAGCTCCCTGAGCAATGAGTGGGGAGAGGTTTGATAAAAATATACCATTAGATCTGAGAACTCCAAAATTTCTCACTCTCTGCACACTGTCTAGTTGTGGGTGGTAACTGCTATCTATGGCAAGAAGTAGCTTCTCTGATGAGAGTTGACTGGTGCACTGATCTATGATACAGCAATATGTCATTAGGAGTTATTTTACTGCTAGATTCATTTAGCAGAAGAATAGTAGTAGATTTCCCTGTAGTCCCATAACCTACCTAGGATCAGGTTCTTGGCCACTTTAGCAGTGCCATGCATGGGTTCCATTTGATAGAGTGCATCTTAAACACAATTAAATTGTGGTTGCTTACTCCTATAATATTTGTGCCACTGTTACACCAATATATCTTGAAGGCAGGTTGCTGTTGTAGGTCTTAGGGTTTGTTTGTAGCTGGGTGATACTGATTACTTCTCTCCTCTAGTAGTACTATGGAGTATCTTTGGCACTGTGAGCACTATTCATTATGGGGGAAATTGGACTGGCTTCTCCATGCTCAATNTTCAGCAGTAGGGCCTTACCACCAGGTTATGGAGAATAACTATTTGTAATAGTCTATGATGTTTGNTTGGGTCTTTGGAACCCCATTAGCCAATTACTCATCAAGCTGTAACTCATTTCTGGCATTCTGAGTATTACTTAGAGCCATAAGATGTCTGGTTAGGACATCGTCTCCCTCATTATGTGGCAACTCCATTTAAATGGTTCCCATTTACCCCTTTATAATGCTATATTCCAGTTCCCTGTACTAGAAAGATCCTCTTCTCCCCACCTGGTCCCTTACTAGCTCACAAACTTTTGTGAAGTACACATATCTAAAGCTTTAAAGTTAATACCCACATATGAGAAAAAACAAGCAATGTTTGTCTTTCTGGGTCTGTGTGACCTCATTCAGGATGATTAATTCTAGCTCTATCCATTTATCTGCAAATTTCATAATTTCATTTTTCTTAACAGCCGAATAACACTCCATGTGTAAATGTACCACATTTTCATTATCCATTCTTCAGCTGATGAAGATCTAGACTATTTCCAATTTCTTGCTATTATGAATAGAGTAGCAGTAAACAAGGATGAGCAAGAAGCACTGTAGTAAGATACAGTCTTTTGGGTGTATGCCCAAGAGTGGTATATCTAGATCTCCTGATAAATCAATGTTCAGCTTTTTGAGGAATTCCCACACNGATTTCAATAGTGTCTGTATCAATTTATACCCCCANCATCAATGAATAAGTGCTCCCTTCCCCAGCATCCTNACCAGCANCTGCCATCATTTGTTTCATTAACCTTGCNGATTCTGACTGTGGTAGGATCAAGTCTCAAAGTAGTTTTAATTTGCCTTTCTAAGGAAGTTGAATACTTTTAACTTTCTCAGCCATTTGTGATTCATCTTTTAAGAACTCTTTGGTTAGTTCTATACCTCATTCTAAATTGGTTTGTTTTCTTGCTGTTCAGTTGTTTGAGCTCTTTGTATATTCTGATATTAAGCCTGTTAAATGGTTTCCCCCCATTCTTTAGGCTGCTCCTTTGCTTGAGTGGTGGTGTTCTTTGTGGTACAGATGCTTTTTAGCTTCATGGGGTCCTATTTATTAATTGTTGGTCTTCATGCCTGTGCTGCTGCTGTCTCTGTTCAGAAACTCCATTCCTATGCTGATGAGTTCAGTTTAGTCTCTACTTTTATTCTGTCAGATCCAGAGTATCTGGNCTTTTGTTGAGGTCCTCTGTTCATTTGGAGTTGAGAGTTGTACAGGATGATAAATATGAATTGATTTGCATTCTATCTACAGCCATCCATTTTGACAAGCATCATTTGTTGAAGATGCTTTTTTTCTGGTGTGTATTTTTGGTTTCTTTATAAAAAACCAGGTGTCCATAGATATGTGGTATTATGTCTGAGTATTCAACTCTATTACATTGATTATTGATCAACCTGTCTGTTTTTATGCTAATACAATGGTATTTTTGTTACTATAGCTCTTTAATACAACTAAAATCTGAGATGGTGATAACTCCAGCAGTTCTTTTATTATTCAGGGTGGTTTTAGCTATCCTGGGGTTTTTGTTTGTTTCCATGTAAAGTTTGANTTTGTTTTTCAATTTTTTGAAGACTTTTTATTGCAATTTTTATGGGGATTTCATTGAATCTGTAGATTGGTTTTGGTAGGATGACCATTTTCACATGAATCCTACTGATCCATGAGCATGGAGGATCTTTCAGTCTTGTGATGTCTTCTTCCATCTCTTAAAGTTTTTGGTTATACTTTCACTTACTTGTTTAGATTTATTTACTTGTTTGATTACTTTTTCAGTACATTTGTCATGTTTATACAGGAAGGCTACTGATCTTATATGCTAATTTTGTATCCTGATACAGTGTTTATCAGTTGTAGAAGTTTCCTGGTGGAGTCGTTAGGGACTTTTATGTATAAAGTCATATCATCTGCAAATAAAGATACCTTGAATTCTTCCTTCCCTATTTGTATACCCTTGATTTCTTTCAGTTGTCTTATTGCTATAGCTAAGATTTCAAATACTATCTTGAATAAATATGAAAAGAGCGAAGATACTTGTGTTGTTCCTTATTTTACTAGAAATTCTTTGAATTTTTCTCCATTTAGAAGGATGTTGGCTGTGGGTTTGCTGTAAACTGCCTTTATTATGCTGAGGTATGCTACNTATATCTTTAATCTCTCTAGGACTTTTATCATAAAGTAATACTGGGTTTTTGTCAAAGGTCTTTCCTGCATTTAATGAGATGATCATGTGATTTCTCCCGTTTGGTCTGTTTATATATGGATTATGTTTATTTCTGTTTGTTGAATATCTCTTTATCAGCTGGATGAAAATTCCTTGATTACATTGGATGAATCTTTTTATATGATTTTGAATTCAGTTTGAAACTATTCTATTGAGAATTTCTTGCATCTGTATTTATGAGAAATACTGGGTTATGATTTTCTTGTGTGTGTGGGTTGGTATGAGGGTAATTGTAGCTTCATAAAAAGAATTTGAAAATATTTCTTTGTTTCTATTTTGCAGAATAATTGAAGGAATATTGATGTTAGTTCTTCTTTTAAGACCTGATAGAATCCTGTGCTGAAGCCATCTGGCCCTGTTTTTGTTGTTGTTGTTGTTGTTGTTGTTGTTAAGAGATTTTTAATTGCTCCTTTTATTTCAGTAGGAGTTATNCATTTTTAAATAGCTCATTTCATTTTATTTAACTTTGTTACATCATATATTTTGAGAAGTTAATCCATTTCTTTTAGATTTTAGTTTGGAGGACTACAGATCATTAAAGTATGGCTTGATGATTCTCAAAATTCCAAATTTCCTCACTGTCTGTTGTGATGTCTCACCTTTCATCTCTAATTTTATTATTCTGGAGCTTTTCTTTCCATATTTTTAGTTAATTTGAGTAAGTTAATTTGAAATCTTGTTGGTTTTCTCAAAGAACCAACTCTCATTGATTCTTCATATTGCTTTTGTTATTTGTTTCTATTTCATTGATTTCAGCACTGAGTTGATTATTTCTTCTCATCTTCTCTTTTTGGGTGTTCTTTCTTCCATCCTTTGTGTTAAAGTAGCATCTGCCTTTTCTTTCTACTTTCTTTTAATGTTTGAGATTATAATGTAATTACAACATATTCCCTCCCCTTTCTTTCTTCGAAATGCTCACATATACTCTTCCCTCCTCTCCTTCAAATTCCTGGCTTCTTCTTTCATTAATTGTTATTGCATGCATATATGTATATGTATGTGTTTATATTCCTAAATACAACCTGCTCAGTCTGTATAATGTTATTTGTATGTTTGTTTTCAGGGCTGACCATTTGTCACTGTACAACCAATTGGTGTGCTCTTCCTTGGAGAAGACAAAATTTCCTGCTCCCAGCTTTCCTCAATTGCCTGTTGTACTTTGGGTAGGGTTGAGGCCTTGTAGGCTTTTCCCCACTCACTTTAGCATGTCTATTAGAGGTGTCCTCGCCCAGCTCATGCTTAAGCAGTCATGTCGGTGAAACTTTCTGGGTATAGCTTCTGACATTTCTAGAAAACACAACCTCACAGCAAATTCCGTGATTCTTTGGATCTTACAATCTTTCTATTGCCCTTCTATGGCAATTTTTCCCGAGTCTTGGGNGCAGGAGTGTTTTATAGATGTATCTGTTCAGACCAGGGCTTCACAACTCTGAACTTTGGTTGGTTGTGATTTTCTGTCATGGTCTCCATCTGTTACAAAGAGAAGTTTACTTAATGAGGAGTAGATACTATATTTTTCTGTGTGTATAAGGATACATGTTTATAGACTGTTGTTAGAAATCATGCTTGTTTAGTAAAGTAATGGTTGTAGATTTTCCTCCATGGACTTCAGAAATGGCCCAGAGTGTAGCAGGCTTTCTTTTGGTCNACCAACCAGCTCCCAAATCATGACATGGAGACTTATTGTTAATTATGAATGCCCAGCCTTATCTTATGCCTGTCCCACTAGCTCTCATAACTTAACCTGTTTCTCTTTATCTACGTTTTGCCTCTGGCTTTTTACTTTTCTTTCATTCTTTATGTCCTACTCCATGTCTGTTGGCTGGTGGCTGCCTAGCTGGCTCTGAGTGTCTGCCTCTTTTTCCCCCATGTTCTCTTCTCCCTTCTCCCCTGAG
>LZPO01036050.1:8571-28201 GCA_001675575.1 Neotoma lepida | reverse complement strand
CACACACACACACACACACACACACACACACACACACACACACACACACAGAGCTAGCTGCCCATGCAACAGACATATACAACAAATAAATAGTAAATGTAATTTTAAAAAATTTCATTTCAATAGGAGACTAAACTGAGAATGAAAGGGCCCTTACCGAGAACACCACCTCAGGAAGTATTTCCTCAGGGTCACCTCAGAGAACCCACTACAGCTATGGTACAGAGGGTAGGTTAGACCTTGAGCTGCAGAAGGACTTGTTACATTCATCCACCTGGCATTGGTTTTACAGGCATGAAAAATACAAGAGTATGTAGAATATTAATTTAAGATGTATTACATTTGTTTACGCTGTGGAACATTTGCTTTAATGATGCAAAGATGTGTGGCATCCCTTTATGTTGCATTTGTTTAACTCTGTGAAGCTGCGTTACTTTGCCTGTCTAAAATACCTGATGGTCTAATAGAGAGCTGAATGGCCAATAGTGAGGCAGGAGAAAGGATGAGCAGGGTTGGCAGACAGAGATGATAAATAGAAGGAGAAATCTGGGAAAAAGCAAGAAGTAGTCCGAGAAGGAGGAGGACATCAGGTGCCAGGCACCTAGCCACACAGCCAGGCTTGGAGTAAGAGTAAAAGTAAGCTAATATGGAAGAATGAAAAGGACGAAGCCCAGAGCCAAAAGGAAGATGGGTTATTTTAAAGTTCAGAAAAGCTGGCAAGAAACATGCCAAGTTAAGGCTGGGCATTTATAATTAAAAATAAGCCTCGGTGTGTGATTTATTTGGGAGCTGGGTGGTGGGCCCCCAAAAGAGCAAAAACAACCGACAACAAGAGTAAGGAATATGAAGGCTGGACCAAGGTTCCTGAAAGCTGCGAAGGCCAGGAAATGAGTGGCAGGAATGGAGTCCCCTCAAGAATGCCCTAAGAGATCAATGCATTAGCATGTGAAGGTAAGCCTAAGTTGCAATGGATGCTCTGGGATGTCAGAGATGCTACACTGTAAGACATCTGCTGAGGAAATCTGCAGGCATGGATTGGAGCTGGGCCAAGAGAGGGTTTATGTGTGCTACAGGAAGTAGAGCACTAGAGATGTGGTACCCATGATCTTTGGGAATGATTCCATAATGAGCACCACTTGTCAGACACAGAGCTGCAGTATCTGATATTTTTGGCTAAGCCTGTCTTTGTTAGGACACCACTCCTCAGTTCGGGAATGGGGCCTTTTCTTCTGGGCCAGTTTCCTATTGAACATATGAAATGTGGAAAGAAACTGCCCAAGTCTCAGAAGACAATCTGCACTTGCATTTTCAAATAGTGCTTGGACTATTAAAACTATAAAGGAATTTGAAATTGGATAAATTTTGAACTATGAGATGACCATGAGCTGTGGGGCTGGGTAGAGGCAGAAAGTTGTAGTTTGAATGTGAGATGTATCCACAGGCTCATGTGTTCAAACAATCTCTTGCTGCTGGTGATGGTTTGGAAGGATGTGGACCCTTTAGACTTTGAAGCCTCATTACAGGAAGTGAATTACTAGTGGTGAGTCCTGAGGTCTTCTATGAGTTGTCCTACTTCCGGTCTTCTGTTTCCTGATTGCAGATGCAGAGTGAAGAGCCACTTCCTGTTCTGCTGCCAAGCTTTCACTACTACGACACACTGTAACCACTCAAACTGAAAGCCAAAATAAATCCCTCCTTCCTTACATTGCCTTTGTAAGGTTTTAGTTTGTTTTTATTTTTGTCATGGCATCAAGAAAACTAACAACACACAGAGGTATGAGATCATTGGGGGCATGCACTCAGAAAATAGTTCTCCTGGGACTCTTGGTGGTTCTCAAGGGTTGGCTTTTATGAAAATTTGAGATTGGCCATTCCTTTCCATTTTCTTCCTCTTTAGTGCTTCCTCAAGTTCTCCCTCCCGGAGGATGAGAAAATTTGCAAATAAACTATGCATGATACAAAATTAGCAAAATAAGGAAATGACAAACACTAAAACAAGTATAAATGAAACATCTAATAAAAATGAAAACAAGGAAACTAGAAGTTGTTTTTTAAAAGAAAAAAATCAACCTTTAGCTAGACTAAGAAAATAGAAGGTTAAAATATATTTATAATGAAAAAGAAGTTATGATTAATGCTCCAACAATTAAAATGATCACAAGAGAATTAGTAAACTCCTTTAAAATAACAGTCATTCTCAAACTCTTCAGTAATATTAAAAAAGAATATTTGCAAGCCCCTTTTAGGAGAGCACCATTACTCTGATAATGTAACCAAAGACTCCACAAGAAAACCACAGGCACCGTCCTAACTGACTACATTAATAGATGCAAAACTCAAAATGCAAAATACAATCAGAAAGATCCAACAGCACATTGAAATTATTGTACAACATAAGCAAATGGTATTCATTCCTTACAATGCAAGTTTGGTTCAAATGTAGAAAAATAAAACTAGGGGCACCTCCTGCTCAGCTGTAGGCCATGCCTGCCAGATGACCAGGTTGGCTGCTCCCAGACTTTTCCTTTCTCTGTACCCCCAGCAGACTCAATCCTTCAGGCTCCTACCAGCTGCAGCCTCTCTTCCCTTCATCCATGCCTCCTGTGAATCCCACAGACCATCCACTCTGACCTCCCAGAAATCAGCACATAGCCCCATAATCACCCCAAACCAGATGCCTAGATGCCAGCATAATAACATAATCAACAACATCCAGGGCAATATGTTACCACCAGAGCCCAGCTATCTTACCACAGGAAGTATAGAATATTCTAACATACCTAAAGCACAAGAGAAAGACCTTACCACCAACTCTATGAACATGATAGCGGTCCTAAAAAAAGAGAATTAATAAATCCCATAAAGAAATCAAGGAAAACACAAACAATTGGAGGATATGAATAAACCCCTTAAAGAAAGCCAAGAAAAAAAATAAACAAACATACAAGGGAAACAAATAAAACTGTTCAAGACCTGAAAATGGAAATAGAAGCAATAAAGAAAATAAAAACTGAGGGAACTGTGGAAATGAAAAATCTAAAAATGCAAGCAGGAACTACAGAGACAAGCCTCAACAACACAATACAAGAGATAGAAGAGAGAAGCTCAGGCATTAAAGATATGATGAAGAAATAGATATATTGGTCAATGAAAATGTTAAATCTAAAAACTTTCTGACAGAAAACATCCAGGAAACATGGGACACTATGAAAAGACCAAACCTACAAATAATAGGAATAGAGAAAGGAGAAGAATATCAGCTCAAAGGCCCAGAAAATATTTTCAACAATATCAGAAGAAAAATTTTCAAACCTAAG
The DNA here is from genome assembly GCA_001675575.1 of Neotoma lepida. Taxonomy (NCBI): domain Eukaryota; kingdom Metazoa; phylum Chordata; class Mammalia; order Rodentia; family Cricetidae; genus Neotoma; species Neotoma lepida. The sequence goes on along the minus strand of LZPO01036050.1, from coordinate 24,884 downwards.
GAAAGAGATGCATATAGGGGTACAAGAAACACACAGAACACCAAATTATTGGACCAGAAAAGAAAGTCCCCTTGCCACATAATAATCAAAACACTAAATATACAGAACAAAGAAAGAATATTAGAAACTGCAAGGGAAAAAGACCAAGTAACATATAAAGGAAGAACTATTAGAATTACACCTGAATTCTCAATGAAGACACTAAAAGCCAGAAGGGCCTGAACATATGTTGTGCTGCAGACTTTATGAGACCAAATATGCCTGCCTAGACTACTATATCTGGCAAAACTTTCAATCACCATACCTGAAGAAAATAAGATAGTCCATGATAAAGTCAAACTTAATATCTATCTACAAATACAGCCCTACAGAAGGTGCTTATAAGGAAAATTCCAACCTAAGGAGCTTCACTATACCCACAAAAACACAGGAAATTAACAATCTCATATTTTCAAAACCAAAAGAAGGGAAACACACCCCCATTACCACCAACAACAATAATACCAACAAAAACAAAATAACATGAATGAACAATCACTGTTTATTGATATATCTCAAAATCAATGGCCTCAATTCCCTAATAAGAAGACACAGATTAATAGAATGGATATAAAAACAGGACCCATCCTTTTGGTGCATCCCAAAACACACCTCAACATAAAGGATAGACATTACCTCAGGTTGGAAAAATGTATTTCAAGCAAATGAACCCGAGAAGGAATCTGGTATAGTCATTTTAATATTTAACAAAATCAACTTGAAACTAAAATTAATCAAAAGAGATGGAGAAGGATACTTCATAATTGTCAAATGAAAAAGTCCATCAAGACAACATTTCAGTTCTCAATATCTATGCTCCAAAGACAAGGGGACTCATTTTTGCAAAAGAAAAACTACTACAGCTTAAGTCACACACTGATAGTGGGAGACTTCATTACCCCATTTTCACCAACTGACAGGTCATCTAGACAAAAATTAAATAGAGACATACTGGAGCTAACAGACACTATGAACCAAATGGACCTAATAGATATTTACAGAACATTTCAACCAAACACAAAAAAATATACTTTTTTTCTGCACATCAAGGAACTTTCTCCAGAATTGACTACACACTCAGACACAAAGCAAATCTCAACAGATACAAGAAAATTGAAATAACTTTGTGCATTTTATCAAACCACCAAAGATTAAAACTAGATTTCAGCAACAACAGAAAGCCTACAAACTCATGGAAACTGAACTATTCTCTATTTAATTAAAAATGGGTCAAGACAGAAATAAAGAAATTAANAACTTCCTAGAATTCAATGAAAATGAATACACAACATACCCAAACTTTTGGGATACAATAAAAGCAGTGCTAGGAGGAAAGTTCACAGCANTAAATGCCTACATTAAAAAAAATGGAGTGGTCTCATACCAGCAAATTAACAGCATATATGAAAGCTCTAGAAGCAAAAGAAGCAAACACACCCGAGAGGACTAGACTGCAGGAAATAAACTGAGGGTTGAAATCAATAAAATAGAAATAAAGAGACAATACAAAGAATCAATGAAACAAAGTTGGTTCTTTGAGAAAATCAACAAGATAGGCAAACCTTTATCCAAACTAACTAAAAGATGGAGAATATCAAAATTAACAAAACCAGAAATGAAAAGGGGGACATAACAACAGACACCAAGGAAACCCAAAGAATCATTAGGTCAACTTTCAATACCTGTACTCCACCAATTTGGAAAATCAAAAAGAAATAGATAATTTCCTCGGTAGGTACCACTTACCAAAGTTAAATCCAGATCAGATAAACAATTTAAATAGACCTATAATCCTTAAGGAAATAGAAAAATCATCAAAAGTCTCCCAACCAAAATTAGCCCAAGGTCAGATGGTTTTAGTGCAGAATTCTACCAGACTTTAAAAGAAGTTAATGCCAATACTCCTCAAATTATTCCACAAAACAGAAACAGAAAGAACATTGCCAAATTCATTTTATGAGGTCACAGTTACCCTGATATCCAAACCACTTGAAAAAGAAAGAGAATTACGACCAATTTCCCTTATGAACATAGATGCAAAAATACTCAATAAAATACTTGAAAACCGAATCTAAGAACCCGTCAATAAGATTATCCACCATGATCAAGTGGCTTCATCCCAGAGATGCAGGGGTAATTCATTTATGAAAATCAGTAAATGTATTCCAACATATAAACAAACTGGAAAAAAACACATGATGGTCTTATTAGATGAAGAAAAGGCCCTTACAAAATTCAACACCCTTTCATGCTAAAAGTCCTGGAGAGATTAGGGATACCAGGGACATACCTAAACATGATAAAGGCAATGTACAGCAAGCCCATAACCAACGTTAAATTAAAAGGAGAGAAACTCAAAGCAATTCCACCAAAATCAGTAACAAGACAAGGTTGTTCANTCTCTCCATACCTATTCAATATAGTACTTGAAGTTCTAAGTAGAGCAATAAGACAATTGAAAGAGATCAAGGGAATATAAATTGGAAAGGAAGAAGTAACAGTATAGTTATTTGCAGATGATATGATAGTATACATAAGTGACTCCAACAATTCTACCTGGGAACTCCTACAGCTGATAAACACCTTCAGTGAAGTGGCTGGATACAAGATTAACACAAAAAATCAGTAGTCCTCCTATATACAAATGATAAATGGGCAGAGAAAGAAATCAGGGAAACAACATCCTTTAAATAGCCTCAAATAATATAAAATATCTTGGTTTAACCATAACCAAGCAAGTGAAAGACTTGTATGACAAAAACTTCAAATCTTTGAAGAAAGAAATTTAAGAAGATATCAGAAGATTAGAAGATCTCCCATGCTATGGATTTGTAGGATTAACATGGTAGTGATGGCCATCTTACCAAAAGCAATCTACAGATTTAAAGCAATTCCCATCAAAATACCAACACAGTTCTTTACAGACCTTGAAAGAACAATACTCAGCTTCATATGGAAAAACAAGTAACCCAGGATATCTGAAACAATCCTGGACAATAAAAGAACTGCTGGAGGTATCATCATGCCTGATTTCAAGTTGTACTACAGAGTTATAGTAATAAAAACCACATGCTATTGGCATAAAAACAGACACTATCAATGGAATCAATTTGTAGACCCAGATATAAATGTACATACCTATGAACACCTGATTTTTGATAAAGATAGAAATACACACTGGAAAAAAGACAGTACCTTCAACAAATGGTGCTGGTCAAACTGGGTATCTTCATGTAGAAGAATGAAAATAGATCTATGTTCATCACCCTGCACAAAACTCAAATACAAGTGGATCAAAGACCTCAACTTAAAATCAGACACACTGAACCTGACAGAAGAGAAATTGAGTAATGGCCTTGAACACATTGGCACAGGAGACAACTTTCTGAACAGAACACCAATAGTTCAGGCACAAGATCAACAATAAATGGAACCTCATGAAACTGAAAAGCTTCTGTGAGGCAAAGCATACTGACAATAGGCCAAAATGACAGCCTACATAAGGGGAAAAGATTTTTGCCAATTCTGAATCTGATAGAAGACTAATATCCAAAATATATAAAGAAGTCAAGAAACTAGATATCAAAAACCAAGTAATCCAATTAAAAAATGAAGTAAGAATCTAAACATAGAATTCACAATAGAGGAATATTAAATGGCTGAGAAACACTTAAAGAAATGTTCAACATCCTTAGTCATCAGGGAAATGAGATTCTGTCTCATACCCGTCAGAATGACTAAGATCAATAACACAAATGACAGCTCATGCTGGCAAGGATGTGGAGCAAAGAGAACATGCTCCTATTGCTGGTGGAAGTGAAAATGTGTACAGCTACTATGGAAATCAATATGGCAGTTCCTCAGAAACTTAGGAATTGATCTACTTCTCAAGACCCAGATATACCCTTCTTGGGTATATATACAAAGGACACTGTGTCCTTTATTACAAGGACACTTGTTCAACTACATTCATTTTGGCTTCATTCCTAATGCCAGAACCCAGAAACAATCTAGATGTACCTCAACTAAAGAATGAATTAAAAAAAATAAGTTATATTTACACAGCTGAAAAAAAAAGAAAGAAAGAAGAAAATAAAAAGAAAAAGACATCATGAAATTTGAAGGCAAATAGACAGAACTAGAATAAATCANCCTGAGTGAGGTAACCCAGACCCATAAAGACAAATATGGTATACATTCACTTATTAAGTGGACATTAGTCATTAAGTAAATGATAATCAAACTACAATCTACAAACCCAGAGAGGTTAGGTAAAGGGGAAGGCTCTAGGATGGAAGCATGGATCTCCTGGGTAAGGGGAAATAGAATACATTTTGCTGGTAGACTGGAGATGGGTGGAGACAAGAGCAGGAAGGATCACTTGGTGGTGTGAGATGGGTTAGAGGGAGACAGTGTGGGGAGAGACTATCACTGCCTTGAGGACCAACCTCCAGTAGCTAAGGGTTTGAGGGAGAGCCTGTGGAGTCAGCAGATTTTCACTCAATTTGACTTTTCTATCCGAGGGAGTAAAACTTAATTTTCAGGGGCCAGTGAGGGAGGCTAAACTTAACTCTTTGGGGCTGGTAAAAAAAAGGGGGGGGGGAACCACACACACATCTCCAAGATGTCAGGATTTCACCTAGGGTTCTGATGAATGACAAGCCTTCAGCAGGTCAGAGAAACTTAAGAGGAAATGCAGAGTTGGCAAACTACTGGACAGACAAACAGACACACAAGGACTTTTCTAAGGACTGAAGCTTAGTTCTTCATTTTATTATTCATACTGTTGCTTGTTCTACTCTATTCTGTGGTGATATTTTATCTGTCTTCCCTAATAAAATTTATCTGAGGGTCAGAGGAAAAACGGGGCTGCCAGCCACTAGTAGAAAAACAATAGCCATGCAAGTTAGCACACGCCCTTAATCCATTTGGTTCTCTGTGACTCCAAGGTCACATGGGGAACTAGCAGTAGGAGGTGGTGGCACANGCCTTTAATCCCAGCATCAACCTTAGAGTTCTGAAGGTCCATGCAGACAAGGCAGGAAGTGATGTAGCTTGGTGNNGATAGNNANNTNNNNAGGCATAAAAAGCCAGGTTAGACCGGAAGTCTCTCTCTTTCCTCCGCTTCGCTCCTGGGAAGTAGAGGCAGCGTTGGTGAGGTGAGGCTAGTGGTGGCTTGCTCCTAATTCCTCTGATCTCTGTCAGATTTTCACCCTTATTTCTTGTTCTGTGTGTTTATTAGTAAGACTGGCTAGAAGTTCATCTTACACTATTCTTTTTCTGTTCTGTTTTTCTAGCATGATGTTACCCTTGATGTCTATCTTGGTGTCTTCCTTCTATCTTTTCTGTTGTTTTTCTTCTCTCATGTTTTTATTTTTTCCCTTACAGCTTATATACCCCAGTAGAATCTTTCAAGNAATATAAAAATTACAATGTGGTTACATTCTATTTTCAAGTGAATGATTTCAATGAATACAAGTAAAAAAACAGCGTATTTTCCATATCCCTTACATGATTAAACATTTTATGTATTAGGTGAAAAACAAGTTGCCCCAAGAACCCACATATATTCATACCCAAGCAACTTGTTATAGATTAACAGAATGTAAGTGAGCAAGGTATTTTTCTCAGCCAGTTCTTTCGCTGGCAGGCTGCATTTTGCGGTAACACAGAAAGGACCAATCATTTTATTATTTATCTCAAAGGGTAATCTTATAAAAAAAACTTACAAGAATCATAAATCTAAACTTTTATGTATAAAAAACAACCAGTCAGCTCTACTTTAAATCCTCAGGGTGCATGCCCACTCATCAATAGTTTTTTGTATCAGGAAGCTGAGGGCAGAAATGGGTACAAGGAATTAATCATCACTTTTGATCACCCACCCTCCTAGCAAGAAAGGCACATCAGCCAGTAATGATTGGGCTGCTTTGTTCTTGTTCCCTGAGCTTAACAAGTCCATCACTCAACTATGTGCCTTTCTAAACTTTAGATTGTGTCCCAAGGTTTTCTACCTCAAAGCTATTAACAAAAACATTGTAATCTAACCTTAAATCATATTTAAAGCTTTGTTTTAGCTATGATGCATTAAAAAACCCATGAACACATCTTTCAACATGATTAAAACAACCTGAGCTAACTTAGCTTCTGGGACTCAATTGTTTCTCTAAATCATTAAGCTAACTCACNGTCTATATGGCTCCTCAAGAGAAACTAGCTGTGTGACATTTCTTTGTGAATATTTTCTAGCATCTTCAGCCTCTGCTTTATCAGGGGTGAGGATAACACCATATCTTCCTTTTATCTATATTAGTATTCCTATTAAAATAACCTTTATCAATAATCCTTTACTGTATTTATTAAAAACCCTCAATCATCAAAATCTTATTTAAACTAACACTATTATTGTATAAAATCATTGCTTCAGTTAAACAGTACACCTTAGGAGGAAATCATCTTCATGATAATCCACAGGTAAAAATGCCCAGTAGAATGAAGTATTTTCATGAGATAATCACACCACAATAAGGGCAGTGGGGATCTCCCCACATCCATTCACACCATGCCAGATACCAGAGAAAAATGGCAGTGGCAAACATGCAAAGACAGCAGTAGCAAGAGACATTCTGGAGCCAAGGCTCTCAGGGCCTTGCCTATCCTTGTCTATTCACTCATCAGAACTTTGATTCCTGGTGGGCCTATCCCATGAAATCAATTTCCACCTGCTGCTCCTCTGACAAGGCCAAGAGACAACTAGAATTCAGGGACTTTGGGGGTGGTGTGGAAACCTAGTACAGTGGAAACTTCCTGGAATCTATGACGGTGATTTTAGTAAGGACTCCTAGTGATGGGTGACATAGAGTCTGAACTGGCCATCTTTTGTGGCTAGACAATGCTCCCAATGGCATGACCGGATTGCATTTGTTTAAGTTGTTGGCTGAGGGGGGGTCCCGTGGAGATATCAGACAACCCAGGCTGATGCTAGGACAGAAGTTTGCTTTCTGCAAACTCAGAGCAGGGCCCCATTGCTGAGGACAAATTCAGTTCATTGAATATAGAGAGGTTGAGCTGGTATCTGCTTGGACCCTTTACTCTTACACCTTAGTCTCTTTGGTATGAGAAGGTACTCTGAAGGCTACTGAAAGAGAAACATGGACACAAACACAGCCTTCAAACCTTTGGCCTACAATCTGTCCTGTCTGCAAGATGTTCTGGGGCAATGGTGGCATAGAACTTGTGGGAGTAGCCAACCAATGTTTCATTTAACCTGAGGCCCCACACCATGAGAAGGATCCCATGACTAATACTGCTCAGATAGCCAGGGATTAGAGACTGGATAGCCCAAAGACCTAGGGTAGAGATAAATATGACTGGCCGAAAAAAAATCAATAAAATGATTTCTAATGATAGTCTGCTATACTCATACATAAGTGCTTTGTCCAGTCATCACAAATGAGGCTTCCTCCAGCAGCAGACAAGAGTAGATACAGTAACCCACAGCCAAGCATTATGTGGAGTATAAATTGGAGGTCTCCATTGAGTCCCTCTCCTTGGAGATCCAGGAACCTCGTGGAAGAGGGGTCAGAAAGATTGTAGGAATCACAGGGGATGAAGGACAGCAGGAGAACTCTGCCCATGAATCAACTAAGCAGGTCACATATGGGCTCACAGAGACTGAAGCAGCAAGCATAAGGCATGCTAGGGTCTGTAGCAAGTCCTCTGTGTATGTGTTGTGGCTGTTAGCTTGGTGAGATTCTTAACTGTGGAAGTAAGTGTGTCTTTAACTCTTTTGCCTGCTCTTGGGACTCTTTTCCTCCTCTTGGGTTGCCTTGTCCAGCCTCTATGTAAGGGCTTTTCTTGTCTTATTGTATTTTTGTCCTGTTTTGTTGTTGTGTCTTGGAGGTCTGCTCTTTTCTGAAGGGAAGTGGAGGGGGAGTGGATCTAGGGGAGCTGGGATGAGTGGAGTGAGGGGAAACTGTGATTGGGATGTACTATATGAGGGAAGAATCCATTTTCAATTAAAAAAAAGAAAATTAATATGATTCAACACATTAACAGAATAAAAGATATAAATCACATGATTATTTCAAAAAGATACAGAAAAAGCAGTTAACAAAATTCAGTACCTTTTCAAGATAGAAATTCTCAAAAATGAGTGGCTCAACATAGTATGGATCATGTATGAAAAGCCCATTGATAACATGATACTCAATGGAGAAAACTGAAATATCTTACTCTAGAATCAGAAACATGGTGAAGATAGCCACTTTCACCCCTTCCATTCAACAAAGTAGCCAAAGCAATAGGCTAGAAAAAAGACAAAAAATGCATTCAAGTTAGAAAGGAAGAGAAAAGGTTGCACATGTTTGTAGACATGAAACTATCCCAGAAGTGTTAGAGCTAATGATTGGATGTAGTAAAGCTGTAGGATGCAAAATTAGCCATCTGTGTATACATTACCAATGAACAGTCTAGAAAAAATTAAGATGGCAAACTATAACCTTATAATACAAAATATTGATTATAAAAAATTTAAAAACATCCTATTGTCATAGATTAGAAGACTTAATATTGTTAAGATACCCATACCATCCACAGCAACCTATAGATTCAATACAATATTAAAATGATCATGTATTTTTTGAAGAAATAGAAATAAGCAACTTCAAGTATGAAACCACAAAAGAACACACAGCCAAATCAGTCTTGTGCAGGCACTACACTTTCCAATTTCAATACAGATTATAATACCACAGTGTCAAACACAGTATGCCACCGAGGATCAAGGCATATCATAAAATAGGGGTTGGAAAACATGGAAGAGCTGGAAGGTGGGAAGAGTGCTGTGAAAGGCTCTTCTAGACGTAAAGTGGCTGGTGCACACATAAACTCAAAGCAGGTCTGGTTACCTGCACAATACCTATTTGAAATAAATAAATAAAACCAACTAAAAATTCCAGTGTATAAGTGGGAGGAGCTACTGAGGCATTATGCCTAGGTATGGAACTACTGACAGCTGATGGCAGATGGGGAAAAGAGAGTGACTTTTCTTTGGTGGTGATTGCCATGGGCAGGTTGCCTGTGCCCCCATGATCTCATACCCAAAAGGAGATGGATAGCACATTAGTTACAAAAAGGCAAACTACCTGGCAACCCCCTGACCACACCAACTTGGAAATCAGGTAGGTGAACTTTACCTCCTGTTCTCCATTTCCAATTTCCCAATCTCATCTCCAGCTCTGTAGCAGACAATGTGCTAAGGGCATACTTTTCCCTCTTTCTCCACTCTGCAGATACTCCTGGCAGACCCAGCCAACTCTGCTTCTAGTCCATCCCCATTCCACTGTGTCAGCTCCCAATACCTAGAAACTTATTCTGCCTGGGACCTCCAGGTGGCCAAACCTAGAAGTGACTCCNAAGCACTCATTAGGTAACCTATAGCCACCACACTCCTAAGATCCAGAAAGGGCAACAGAAATTAAGGAATACAATACTCACTCAACAAAGGCAAGACCAGATATCAACACCTAGAATTACAATTCCCCACAGCACATAATAATCAAAGCACTAAGTGTACAGAACAAAGACAGGATATTAAAAGCAGCCAGTGAAAAAGACTAATAAACACAAAAAGATTTTGAAAGCCAGAAAGTTCTGGACAGCCTAGATAGCCCAGGAACCTAAGGTAAAACCAAATACTATATTGTTCTGCTNAAACAATGTAACCATAGAAGGACTCCTAATAACATTCTGCAATACTCATAGATCAGTGCCTTCCTCAGCCATCACCAAAGAAGCTTCCTCCTACAGTAGATGGGAACAAACNCAGAGACTCACAGGTGGACAATGTGCAGAGTGAGAGACTTTGGAACTCTTGTGTCCTAAATGGGATGTCTCCATCAAATTTCTCTACTCAGAACTCAAGAACCCAGCAGAAGAGGAGGCAGAAAGAGTGTAAGAGCCAGAAGGGATGTTGAACATCAAGAAATCAGGGCTTTCTAGACACAACAGGACTGGCACATTTATGAACTCAAGAGACTGTGAGCATGCACAGGGCCTGCACGGGTCTGTACCAGATGGGGTACTAGAGATGAAAGGAGATGTGGACACCCCTATCCCTAACCCAAAGCTATCTCCAATAGATGCCCACTTGCAAATGAAAATTCAGTTCTCTCCAATGGAGTCACAGTGGGGAAACAAACCACTCTTAAGGGCAAGCCCCATGCCTATCAGTAAATGGCCAACACAAAACAAACTCAATGGCATCTTTGGAGGTTCTTTGTCTCATAATGTTTTGTGGGGACATTTTTTTAGCCTTACAGTACTTTGCATATATATTATGTCTCTGAGTTTTGTGTTTTTGTGGGATTCCAGTATGTATGAGTGAGTGTATCTCCTTATCTATATGCATTTCTTGAGTTTTTTCTTTGGCTTTTTCTTTTTCTATTTTGTCCTTTTCTGATTTGTTTCTTTTTGTTTTATCTTATTTTATTATTATTCTTTAAATACCTGTTTGTTTTCTAAGAGGAGGTTTGGATTTCTAAGAAAGGGTGTGGATTTGGGTGGGAGGGTGTGGGGAGAATCTCAGATGAATTGGGAACAATTTATTTTCAAGAACAAAAATTAGAGGTAAAAGGTATTGGTTGCCTTGAGTATCAGATAAGACTTGGACTTCAGACTTTTATACTGTGTCCAAATTATTAAAGACAATGAGCTCTTGAAGGTTGAAGAATATGTTTTGTATTATGAGATGGCCATGAGCCAATGGGAACAAGAAATAGAAGGTTATGTCTTAAAACTGATTTGTTTGGTGGGGGTCAAGCTGATAAAGACTGGAGTTCTGATGATTCAGATTGCATCTTGACAGTATTTAAAACCATCATGGAAACAAACAAATCTTTGGAATGTCTATGAGAGATTACCTAGATTAGGTTAATTAAAGTGAGAAAACCCCTCCTAAATGTGGGTAGCACTATTACATGGCTGGAGTCCTGGACTAACTCAAAGAGAAAGCAAGAAAAATACAAACATTGTCACTTTCGGCTTTCTGATTGTGCATGCAATGTCCCACTGCCTGCTCCTGTGGCCATGATGGACTGTGCCCCCTGGAAAATTAAGATAATAAACCTTTCCTTCCTTTGTCAGAGTATTCTGTCACAGCAATTAGACAAGTAACTAGTACAATGATTTCTGTGTATGTTATACACAGAAAATATAGGGAAATATCTGAGAAATTTGGAATAGTTTTCTTTTTGATATCAATAATATTTATAACCAACAAATGAATACAGAATACTGGAAAGTTTTATATGGTTGTGACTATACAGACATTTCAAAATTCACATATAAATTATTAGTTCATTCCCTGCTTCAAACTATATGGCATGAATATTATATATAAAAGTTTATTGTGAAAAAGAAGTAAGTCACTAAGAAGAAACGTAATAAACAGACTTGAAAAAGAAATAAAACTTCACTTTCAGCTATGTAGTCGATAAAAAAGACTTCCTTATTCTGAATTACTGCCTTCCACTAGTTTGCCCCCCTCCAAGTCTTTCTTTTTCCACACTTCATCATTTTGCAAGTATCTGAGGACAGTTTTCACATCNCTATCAGTTATGGTTAATACAGTGAAATTTTCCACATCCCTGCANGCATTTCTTATGGAAGGGCTTATCAAGGAAACTTATTCAGCATGTCATGACACACTTCTCCAGCTTCCATCTGACCCACACAAAACAGAGTGCACTTATGAACACCCTATTTTGGAAATGATTTCAACCACTGGTCTTATATTTCAACCAATGGTCTTATATTTCAACCAATGGTCTTATATTTCAACCAACGGTCTTATATTTCAATCAAAGGTTTTATACTAGCTTCTCTGGCAACCATACAAATCTGCTAATAAAAAATAAAAGCATAGAGTATACAAGGCTTGAGAAGACACTCAGTACTGTTGGCACAATTGTTCTGTCAATATAAACTATCCAAAAAATAAAGAACATTAAGTAAAACTGAATAATATAATTACTACAAAACAGTATTAGAAATGATACATTTCTTCAGCAGGTATGTTTCTCAACTATGCGTGATACGAGTTGTATCACATTTAATTGGCCCCAGTCTGTTCTAGCAATTTTACTGAAACCACTAAAATTGTGTTACAACAAATATTTTTAAAAAGAAGTTTGGTAAAATGGTTAACATTTAATAAATATTTGGAAAAAAACAACTACTTCTTTTCTGAAAGTTAAAAATAAGGATGTTCAAATAAAACGTAGGCTATTTCTGTTTATGAACTTTAAACTCTGATGGTATATATGAAAATAAAGTATTAAAATTTGAGCTATTTAAAAATATAAATATCTCTAAAGTAATTTTGACTCTATAGACTAAATCCATAAGAGTAATATTTTAAAAAGAAAAATATCTAAATTTACTTCTTATCTCCTTTGTTGATCATAATGTTGAAGTAAATAATCNTTTGAAAAATTATTAATATTTTAATAAGTTACTTAATAATGAACATGGCATGATTTTTAAAACAACTGTGAAGGAATTACCTNAGATAAGTGTTTGTACATAAGACACATATGATATCACGAACAACCTGTAAACAGAATCAATCGATGAGACTTCTCCAGGATATACTGAAACTCTGGCTCATTGCTATGAACCACCCACACCACCAAGAAGGTTCTTTTCCTTTGCTTTCTTTATTCATTTGCTTTTGTCTCTCTAGACATAAATGTCCCCCTGGCCTGGGTTGGCCTGGAGCTGGTGATCCCTGTGCATCAGCCNGCCACATCCCAAGATTACAGGTGTTACCATGAAAACCAACTTCTTTAGTGTTAAATAAGACTCTGTAATAGTTCATTCCCAGTTTTAAATCATAAATTTAAGATAACAACTTCCTGGTGTATTCAGTAGGAGTGACTGGTGTATTCAGTAGGAGTGGTAGAGTCTATTTCAGCTCTAAAGTGCTTAGCTTTTAGAATGTGAAGAGTTATGTACTAGTACAGAAACTCTGTTTTAGCTGGGCAGAGTGGGGGGCAAATTACCTGAAAGGAGGGAGCCTCTACCACGTATTTTAGACTATTTTAGCCTCCACATCCCTCTCTTCCTCATGTTCTTCTTTTTCCTATTCATCTATATTCCTGTTTTACTCAAAGTTCTAGATAATTATTAAATAAGTTATTGATTCATCTGCTTCCTTGACTACNCTTCTATCCATGGTAGCTCCTACAGGAGTATTATCAGTTCTTACAAGAATGTACCAGATGATGGAGAGGGAATGAGGAAAAGAAAAAAGGGAAAAGGAAATGTGTAAACTAAGCTGGACCACAAAGGATTTACCATACAAACCAAAAAANTCCATGGATACTTAAAAGTTTGTACTTCCTAGAATACTAGATTATAACTCAAATGAACAGAAAAATATAGTTGAATATTTAATTGAACTTTAATTGAAATAAAATTTAAGTATAGAAATTTTAATTTCATATATTAATTCAGTATCATACTTCATAGAAAAATATTTCAAATTTAAGGAAAACATAAATGTAATATTAATTTAATATGTATATGTACAAAATAATATAAATAAAATTATAGTCANATATTCAAACAGAATTTGAGGGCATCAATAATAAAATATCAGTTTGTAGGAATTTAATATTTATGCTTTCTCAGTAGAGTCATATTACATATGTAATCCTTATTCTATAAGGTCATTTTTTTATAAGTGAAAATGTAAATAAACATCAGTTATATCCATGACTTGAAAAATAAGCCATTCAGGAAAAAGAAAGAATGAAGAATTGACAGGAAAGCAGAAAAGAGGGGAGCTTTAGTGGTTACAGTGTGTGTGTGTGTGTGTGTGTGTGTGTGTGTGTGTGTGTGTGTGTGTACATATGTATTTATGTACACAATTCAGTTTAGGCTTGCAGTGTTTGGATACTAATAAAATATTTGAGAGTGTCTGTGTTTGATTAAAAAAATAGTACATCTCGTCATCCTTTGATACACTGGATGGCTCTTCACTCAATGGTTACTTTACACCTTGGCCCCTAAGCTTAAGTTGAGCCTGGCAAGAATGCCATGGTCTACTTTGATGGAGTACAAACATAAACTGTACAATAGCTCAGCTTTGAGTTTGGGTGGACCAGAGCATAGGAGAACAGTAGCCTTGTTGTCTTCTAGCCCATTCCTCTTCTCCATCCTGGCTGCCTCTGACTGCCCCCAGTGGAAAGGAGCCAAATCAGGTGTAAATACAGAGGTGTAGACTTGGAGGGTGGTGCCTCCTTTATTCAAATGACTACTTATACTCTATGCTGAAACACAGGGACAACAAATGGGGCATGGGAACCACATGGAGAAGACATGCAATTTTTAACTTTACATATAGGAAATTCTTTCAACTGGATCACANCTGGANTTGTGAGTGAGGAATCATGTTATAGCTNCCANTGAACAGGGAAAAATAAACATAGGTTGACTTAAGACACTGCTAACAATATAAATAAAGATGGCTCCAAACTGCTAAAAGTAACTGTAGGGATTTATGTCATTAAAGTCTTAAACCATGAAAATATGCTAGTGAAAATTTAAAGTTTCTTTTAACATGATATGATCTTCTGATATAAAAGTAGTATATGTGTAAGGAAAGATTTTTTTAGTGGTTGTGTAAATTTCTCCTATGCACAACTGCTCAAAATAGATGACTTCTTTGACTGTGTTTTACACTTGTCACTCTACTTTTCACTCATGCCACATGACAAAGTTTTTATTCTTTAGCTACATGTGCAGTGTTTCACAGCCCACACCTGGGACTGTCTGGGAGTGGTCATGTTTTGCTTGTCCACCATACCTTCAAGTATATGCAATTCTTTATATATGGTCAGTGATTGGTAAAATCATCTTTGAAATAACAAAATAAAGTATCTTTAAATGTGATGTTTAAAGTATAATACCAAAAAGACATGAATAAAATTATTTAGACAGATAAAAAGAATTAAACCTAAAAGTAAGGAAGGAATTTGAGCAGTTAGCATTAATCTTATCTTGAACCCACAAATAGTGACAAATTTTACATACCTTTTTAATGATAAAATATGTGATCACTAAAACAAGTGGAAGCAATAATGTCTTTGTGTATCTCAGTGGTGTCTGAAATATAGCAAATGATTCAAAATGGTTAATTATGAAATTTTACTTGAAGCAGTAAATATGTCAAATCGAGCCATAATGATATTTACTAAAGATTAAAAATTTCCTTATCTTTAGCAAAATATATGCTCATCAATTTCCACAGTCTAATATAAGAATGAAATTATTAAAGTGGTTATAAAAAGCATCCAATTAAGACAGCAGCCTGGAAGCTGCTCTATGATGTGGTTAAGGGGTCAGCTTTAGAAATTATAGGCTCTAGTCCAAAGCCAGAGAGGAACTTCAGAAATTCATAAAGGTAGTGAAAGACCAGCTGAGAAGTGCTGAGAAGATTGTCATTGTTTGTGGTGGTTGGACTAAGAATGGTCCCCATAGGTTCATTTGAATGCTTAGTCATTAGGGAGTNGCACTGTTTAAAAGGATTAGGAGGTATGGGTTTGTTAGAGAAAGTATGTCACTAGGGGGTGGGGTTTGAGGGTTCAAAAGCCCAAGCCAGGTCTCAGTGTTTCTCTCTCTTCCTGCTGCCTGTGGATCCAGATGTAGAACTCTCAGCTCTCTCTCTAGCATCATGTCTGCCTGCATGCTGCCATGCTTCTTGCCATGCTTCCCATCATAATGACAATGGACTAAACCTTTGAAACTGTAAGCAAGCCCCAATTAAATGCTTTCTTATATAAGAGTTTGTTGTGGTCTTGGTGTCTTTTCATAGCAATAGAACACTGACTAAGACAATGTACCAAAAATTAACTCCAACTTTGTTGCTACCTGGTAGGGAGAGAGGAAGAAAACTCCCATCCAAAAGGAAAGCCAGTTGACCCTGGCTTTAAGAAAATGATTGACAGTCTTACCCCCAAGAAAAGCCCCCAAGCCCTCACATAATTCAAATATTAGACATGAAGATTTGAAATTGCTANAGAGAAACACAGATAAACACTTCAATACATCAGCATAGGCAAGGACTTTCTGAAAAGTATTCTAGTAGCAAAGGAAATAATCCCAAGAATTAACAGATGGGTTAGGCAAAATTTAAAAACTTCTACATGACAAAGGAAATAATTGTCAGAGCAGGCAGCAGTTTAATATCAAATTATATGATGAACTTC
>LZPO01036049.1:6365-16514 GCA_001675575.1 Neotoma lepida | reverse complement strand
CTCAGTCTTAAGGCTTCTACTGCTCAGGCTGTGTTATTCAGCTCTGTGCACTTATCTGACTTTAGACTGAGCTGGACATTCAGGATCAGGTACTGTTGGCAAAGACCATGCAGTGTTCACTGCAATGCATACCACTTCCTGGCCTTTTCTGGCAACTAAGTGAATCATAAGGAGCAGAATCAAAGGTAGAATTGTCAAGTCATACTAAAACATAAGTTACAAGACACTGTCACTTAATTAATTAGAGTAGAATAAAAATGTTTGGGGGAGGAGAAACAATGTCTGTCTTCAGTGAAATATTAGATGAGAGAAACAAGAAAAAAACAACCAGAGAATTTTAGATTCTAAATATGTAAATAAATCAAAGAAATAGACTCTTGTTAAAACATTTAATTGAATTTTTAAAGTCATCTCACAAAGCATTTTAGAAAGTAAAGTCTGTCTGTTTCATTTTCACATTTACATTCGGTTATTTTGGGGAGTGAAAAGTGTGTTTACTCTGCTGGTGTGGAAGTCAGAGAACAACTTGCAGAACACCATCAGTTTTGTCAATTCTCTCTTTCCACCACAAGGATCNGAGGGTTCGAACTCCAGCCCTTGAGCTTGGTAGCAAGCTTCTTTAACCACTGGGCCACTGACAGCCCACACTTCAATTTTTAGTGTCTTTTTGAAACAAAGAGTAACTAAGTCACCTTGGGCCCTGCAGACCTTTTTTCTCTCATAATGTTTCCATAATAAAATTGTCTCATTGAAAGCAAAATATCTGCTGCCCTGCCTCTCTGCTGTGTGAGCTCTGCCACCAACAAGGTCTGACATGGGTCATTAGCTGTTTCTTTATGTTGTGAAATGTATTTTGCATATTGTGTAATCATATATTCTAAAAATTGTGATTCTGTTCTTGTTTTTTTTTTCTTATTTCAGCAAATGTTTAGAGGGTGGTTGTCAGTAATACACAGGATTTTTAAAAAGCAATCACACTGAAAGGGAAGTGAAAGCTGTCCAGAAATGAATTCTGAATTGAGACTAGAATGAATTATCAGCTGAGGTTCTACTCACATTAGTATCCACAGGAATGCTCCTTACAGACGCCAGAGGAGTGCACAGCCTCATGCCTCTCCTTCCATCCAATCCAAACCTCTCTTTCTTCAATACATATTGATACACTGCCCCATCAGCTTCCCTCCCACACTTCTAACAGGAATGCTGACTCCTGAACATATCTAGGCTGTATATACACCTTGGCTCTCAATACTCCAAGGCTTTGGTAAATCAGAGTGTACATTGAACAAAGTCTAGTGTTTCTGTTACAACACCTCTCCAAAAGACCATCATACATTATTCAGACAGAAAATCTAAAAGTCTGCTATGTTAAAGGATTTATCCACAGCTACACAAGCAGTTTCCCGTTGAAATTTTGTTAAGAATTTTTCAAAGGAAAAGATACTCCTTAAAATCCAAAACTACAAACAAATACCAATACATTTCCGAAAATCTCTCCTGGACATGATGGCTTTAGGCTTTCAAATCCAGTCAAGAAAAGTGGCTAAAGAAACGAAACGGAAAGTGACAAAGAAATTCAACTGTAAGTGACTCCATTGGGTATTTAGAACATGGGCCTTATAACAAGTGCATGAATGACATAAGAGTTCATATGTGATAGAGGTTAGTGTGAAATATCCCTACAGGCTCATACTTTGAACACATGAACATCAGTTGATGGAACAATTGGAGGAATATGTGCAACCTTTAGAAGATAGTCCCTTAGGCAGGGAGAATATCAAGTGTTATAGCCTGTTCCTACCTTGTCCACAGAGATAGGAGCTAGCAGCCACACACTCTTGCTGCTCCAGGCTGTACCCACCACCATGCCTCAAAGATGTCTTCAAACCTGCATGAAAATAGCCAGTTTTCCCTTATGTTGCTTTTTGACAAATACTTGACCACAGGGGGAAAAAACTAATGAACATTATAGTTGTTAGGGTCCCAGAGAAGTCCCACAAAAGACCACAATCTACAACATATGTAATCAGCAAGAGTGTTTATTGTCTCGAGAAAGATTCCAGCATGCTGGGGCCGACCATCCTACACAGAGGCAAAATGGTGACCACCCTGAGAGAAGCTCACAGACTCCTTTTAAGCACAGCTAGGGGAGTTCCTAGAGAAGCTAGGCAGCTATGTCATTTCAGATATGATTACCTTAAGCAAGTGGCAATCATAATAGTACATTCTAATTGGCTAGGACTAGTCAGAGGCTGGTTAAGGCTACAGCTTTTCCATTTTGGGGCAGATCTGGACAAGTTCCAGGCTTTGTCCTTGAGCTTCTGTGGGGGCTGCCTCAGACTTGGTACTGCACATACCAGGCCTCCTCATCCTTGCTGTCGGGGGTGTTGGAGATTGATTGTCCTTTGTTTGTGGTTCTCTCAGAAACTGCTTGCTCAGTCTCAGGAAACTGAAATTGAGGCCTGATCTCTGAGAGAAGACTGAGCAGCCCGTTGTGGTGTCTGCTCAGTCCCTTCAATAGTAATTAATATAAATGAGTACTCAAATAAATAAATACATGAAATCTTGATATTCATTTCTTAAGAACAACTTCAAAGCATGTGAAGAAACTGCCCAAGGAAATAGAATTGAACCTTCCATTCTGAAGTTTGGACTTCACATACTGACTTCTCACCCCTATGAAAAGGCACAAAAATCATTCATGGTGAAGAAACCTGAGGGAGTCCAGGTGAACATCAATAATGAGCATTCGTGCCGAAAGCCTGTACCCCCAATACTGTTGATGAAAATGGAGCCCTGCTCTGTCCTGTCTTGCCCTGAGCATAGAGAACTCTAGCTTGTGGAAACAAATACCTCTGACTCTTACAAAGGCATCTTTCAATACATGTGACAATAGTTTTCAAACCTTTCAAGATTGTCACAAACAAGGAAGGTCTAAGTGATTCCTGCAACTGCACAGGAATATTTTTAAATAGTTGTGACAAATGTTAGATGCTAGTGAAAACTTGAACCAGTGAAAAGAGCATGAGAAGTTTGGAATGCTTTCACAATTATTCTATAAACATAAAAATTCTAAAACTCATTATCAAAAACATTCACAGTCGTTGTATCCAAGTAGCTAATGGCAAAAATGAACCACTGGAAAGAAATCTCACCTACTAAGCCATATTAAACAAGTCCTAATCTAATTGTGATTAAGGGACACATATCACATACTAAGCCCTTTTTCTAACTAGTTATCACATCAGGCCCCTGTTTATGTCCATAAAAAGCATTGACTGGAATTCTGAATTATTCTAAAGTCAAATATTCAAGGATTAAATTTTATAAGATCTATTATAATGTTTAATATTTCCAAGCTATGATTTCAATTAGGAAAGTGAATATTTGATACATAATAATTAAGTTGGGATGATGACATTCCTTTAAATTTACTCTTGGGATTTTTCTGGTCACTCTGCACTGACATCTATTCATTCAATCTGTCTAAAAAAATAAAAAATAAAGAAAATGCTTCAAGTTCAAATGAAAAGAGGAAAATAATGTATTCTTCCATCTTTTTATTTAGCTAAATTGAACATAATAACAAATTCAGTTGCATGATAGCTCTAGTAAAAATGGTGAGATATTTCTATAATGAAAAAGCTGGGGTGATGGCTCCGTGGGTAAAAGTGCCTGTGTGGCAAGACTGAAGGCCTGTGCATGCATCTCCAGAAACCACACATAAGCTAGAAACTAAATGTTGTCATCTGACCTTAGGCATTGCCTGTGTGTACCCACTGCATCAAACACACACACACACACACACACACACACACACACACACATTGAAATAAAGTTAAACAAAAATGTGTTTAGTGCAATATATTAACTAGGAAATGACACTCCAATTTTTGTTACTATATCTTCACTGCCTAATAATTTTCATATTGCTAGCCTTCTTAAGGTCTATCTAGTACTATGCCTCATTTCTAGGTTCTGTAATGGTAATTTAGATGTGTATTCTATGAAGTAAATTGATTGATACTGTCTTTCACTAAATAACAAATTACCCTAAGATGTAGGAGTGTAGTTAAAAAACATTTATTATACCACAGGTTCTGGGTGCGGTCTAAGAAGTGGAATGACTGGGTGGTTATGACTCAGGGTCTTTCATGAAGCTACAATCAATTTGTTTTGTCATGTAGGGCTGCATTCCCCCCTAAGGTCCAACAGGGAGAAATCTATCTCAGAGTGCCAGGTGTACGGCTGTTGTCAGGACTCAGAAGACACCTGCAGACTGCTCATTCCTGATGAGGTCTCCACAGTATCTCTCCATAGTATGGCTACTGACATGCCTAGAGTGTGTGTGTGCATGTGTGTGTGTGTGTGTGTGTGTGTGTGTGTGTGTGTGAGAGAGAGAGAGAGAGAGAGAGGGAGAGAGAGAGAGAGAGAGGAGAACACTCACATTAGAATCATAAATTTTTCAGAACATATCTTGATGTGGCAGCCCATCACTCATGTCACATTCTCTGTCAAAGTGACAACACACTCAGTTCACACTCAAGACGGAGGTGTTGCACACGGGCATTAAATCAGGACACAGGGATCCTTGTGTGTTCCTTTAGAGGTTGCCCACCACAATGAGCAGCTAAGACCTCAGCCTTTCTTCTGAATAAACTAGAACAAAACAGAAAACAGAAATCCAGTTTCCATGATACTATAAACATTTCTAATAAATCATTGTTTNCAAGCACATCCAAAGATGCTATCAAAATTGTCTACAATCTATCAAGAACTTGAACAGAAGTAGAAGGAAATAATTGTAGGGAACATATAGATTGTAGTAATGATTAGGGCGACTGTGTAAGCAAAAACCGGGGAGAAACTCCAAATTCCATATGATATGAAGAATCAAGTTTAAATGCAAGGCAAGTCCCAGCACTTGTATCAGACAGTGTGTGTAGAAGGGTTGGGGTGCACCCATAGTCTGCTATTGCCACAACTAATAGTTATCAGTGCTGACAATTTAACACAGCACACAGACCTGAATCTACACTAAGTCTACGATGGCACAGCTTAAAATGAAGCTTGCTCCCTGGGGGTGCAGAAGGGAAATGTTCTTCCCACACTCTCTCAGACTGTGATAGAATTGATTTTCTAGAATCTCTAGGACTGTTTCCTTGCAGACTGTCATCTAGAGGCACTCCCAGCTTAAAACGCTGTTGAATTTTCTTGGTTCTTGTCATACTTCCTGCATATTCAAAGAATGATCATGTGTCTACTCCTCCCCATACTTTGATCTCTGCTGCTTCTTCCTCTTGCATCCCTAGTCTTCTTGCCTCTGCTCTCTCTCTCTCTCTCTAAGATTTTATGAAGTTATATCAGCCACCCAAAACAGTTCTGTGTAATAATCTTCCTCCTTTTAAAGACTGTCTCCTGAGGTCTATCTGTGGTGTCTTTAGCAAAGAACCTTGTGCACTCACAGATTTGTCTCCGGGGCTTGAATATACTGTCTTCACTAGGGATGTACCAATATACTCCAGTATCTAAGATACTGCCTGATACACATAAGAATAGTCTGTAAATATGTTTAGGAGGATAAGAACATTATTTACACATGAAGAATTATTAAGAATGTACCACACGGAAAATGTATGCTATGTGTCTTTTTGGTATATGTTCTATCTAATTAAAAATGAAAGGAAAAGGTAGATAGAAACCAGATAAAATAGTAAGAAATATTTAAGCACACATGTATTAAAGTATTTTCATGCCTCACTTTCNTAAGCTGATTTAGCAAGTTCTTGTTCGAGGCCAAGACTCTGATTGCTGTCATCTAGAGTCTATCTTACAGACACAGGCAAGGAGGGCAGAGTGACTTGGCAAATGGTGTGTTCTTCCTTCTGGTCACAAGGGGCAGCCTCCCTCTTTCACATACTGCATCTGATTTTTCTATTCAAAGGATTTTATTATTATTCTATGACATTTTTTCTTTTTCTGACATTGCACAGGTCTATTTTCTTTGATTATCTAGAAAATATTCTACAACTAAAGTTTACTAAAGCATTTAATTTACCAACCTCTGAAACTCAGGTAAAATGAGAATTTGTTGTTGTGATTAATGCTCATTGTGCAGATCACCTTTGGTCTGAAGCTCTCTAAATTGATTCCTTTTTTAACATTACACTATGATTTAGATTCGACTTGATTGCTGTACCTACAACCAGCTGGGTTCAAACATTTTAGTTGCCATAAAACTGGTAGCTACTGAGACACACTTTCAAGCCTATTGTGCNGGGCAGTATTTTAAAATGCACTTTTTCTTCAAAAAAAGCTCAAATCTTCCCTAATTTTATTCTTACAATCTTTCAACTGACCAATTCCATCATTTTTTTTTTTAGTTTGATTAACTCCAGTCATTCCTTATGTTAAAAAAAAGTGTGCAAATGCCNTATGCCTGTCCTTTGCTTCATCAAGTGAGCTTTTCAGAGGCTGAATTGGGGCCAGAGCCACAAGGTCAAAGACTGTCCTTTCACAGTGATACACCTTCACCACCCAACAAGAAATAATACCTCTTCACCTTTCAGCATGACTTGGCCATATTTGATGTGCCAGTCTGAAGGACGTTCAAATGCTGTTGAGCAGAGAATGAAGCAGTCATGTGACTTTTATGCTGCCACTGACAGGGCTCAGCAAGGATCCTTTGCTGTATTAGGTTGGGAAAAACACTCAGTAAACTATACATGGATTCAAAACACAAGGAGTATAGAGGAGAGGGAGAAGGGGAGGGGGAGGGGAATGGGAGGGCAGGAGAGGGGGGTGAGGGGTGTGAGAGGAGGAAGGGGGTGCAGAGGGAAAGGAGGAGGAACCTGTTCCTCGTGGTGCTTTTCAGAAAATTATCTTTTTAAAAAATTATTTATATTATGAAGACAAAATGCAGTTGACAGTGTGAATAATTGGAAGAGCCACACAGGCATGGTTGAGAATGTTACTTTTACTTGGAAACTGACCTATTACATTTACATGAACATCTGGAGCAGAATGTCTAAATTCTTAGAAACAGATGGACATGAGAAAAAAAGAGCTTGTGATTACAAAGCCCTGTGCTGATTGAATCAGCATGTGGTCCATTCTAATGACTGCTGATCTTTATTAAGTATAAGACACTTTTCCAAATCAAGTCTCTTTCCCTGATATTTCACTGACCAAGGAGGCAGTGTGGCTAGTCTGGTGATAAATGGAGCATTCCAGATAGAGTAGCATGCTGTCTGCACATGATGTATTCCTAGACTACAGTTCTAATCTGAGGCTACCTTCCCCTGAACCCCCAGTTATATCTGTAGAAGGGAGCAGCGCAGCAGTGGTTCACATTCTTAGAATATATCCTGTCTCTTATACACATCTAGATTCCCATAAGAGCCCAGTTATATCTGTAGAAGGGAGCAGCGCAGCAGTGGTTCACATTCTTAGAATATATAATATGTATGTAACATATATTTATGTATGTAAATAACAGGGTGATTACACGTAGAGATGAATCTTATTTGGATACCATTTCCACATTCTGATTCATTTCAGCTGACTTGGTGCCTCCTACTGCCCTTCACCCATCCTGAAGTCACATTGTCAAGTTCACTGAGCTCCACAAACAGTCACCCTCAAGTTGCCAAGCAACCACAGATTTTCTCCAAGTGCCAGCATCCTGTGTATTTAAACTGCAGTTGGCTTCTTTTTTTTTTAACTTTTCAAAGTTTAGAAAGATAAATACATGTCAAATGGGAAGAGCTCTGTATATTTTAAAGGTGGGTACTGCCAACCTAGAAAAACAGGGGACCTTGACAGGTATTATGTGTCCTCATAGATTCCTGGCCGCAAACCCTCACAAAGAGATACTGACAAAGTGATTACCTCAGTGGATTTGTGACAGTAACAGCACAAGGCAAATGGACGTTTACTCCTGTGGATTAAACACTCTAGAGCTTCAACCCGACCCTTGGTTGTGGGTGAATCGGACTTAGATCCTGACCCTCAGTATGGGTGAACTGAACTGTCCCTGGTTTAGATCCTGACCCTCAGTGTGGGTGAACTGGACTGTCCCCTGGTTGAGATGTACCTTGTCTGGGCCAAATGGCTTTGGTTTCCTGAGAAAAGTATTGACAACTTGGTCAGTGCTTGCATTTGGCATCACTTCACTAAGAGAGGATGAAGCTGAAGGATCAGATTCCTCATGCTGGCCTCAGTGACNAACACTTGTGGAGAATTACTGAAAACACTGAGGGTTTATTGGACATTCATGAATGGTTGCACCCTGTTATACATACATACACACATACATATATACATACACACATATTACATTTATCTCATTAATAATTTTTTTTTACATTTTTGGTACTTGCATATGTTTGTATTTAAGGGACAAATGAAGTAATTTTACTTTTAGCTCATCATACACCTCTGGGTCAACTGTTGTCTCAAAGTGTGAGGGAAGTCAGTTGGGACCAATACTTGATCCCAAGAAACCTCAAGTCTCAAGTAAGTACAGAGTCAGCTTTGGAAGCTGATCACCACTTCCTGAACTNAGAATGGCAGAGGTGTCCTTTGCAGCCATGATGGGCATGGTGTGTACAGCCTGAGGCCAGCAAGGCCTGTACCTGCACAACCTTCACCAAGTCCCTGGCTCCAGAACATTCTAGATGAGTATGTTTGGA
Source organism: Neotoma lepida (assembly GCA_001675575.1). Lineage (NCBI taxonomy): Eukaryota > Metazoa > Chordata > Mammalia > Rodentia > Cricetidae > Neotoma > Neotoma lepida. Next base: position 7,821 of record LZPO01036049.1, on the reverse strand, counting down.
GAAATGAAAACCATTCTTTTCTTATACCCCAGCCTTTGCACCTGAAAACAATGATATGAAAATCAATGTAGACATTGCAAAGGTTAAAAGACATGGTAACTATTGAGTGAGAGTAACTGGAGTGTGAGGAGTAGCACTCTCAAAGGTTGTACNCTGTCTTCCTGCCTGTGAGGAAGCTGAAGAATTTATGAGTAGAAGTCTCTTTCTTTAATCAGGATTATGACAGGTTTTTGACTCATCTGGAAGATAAAGTAAATATACTTGCAACTAAGAAAGAGATTAAACACACACAACACACACACACACACACACATACAAAAAAAAATCCCAGAAATAAAAACCAACCACTCCAGTAATTGTACCCAACTTAGACTTCATGTTTTTGTTATTTATTTGTTTGCTTATTTTTAAACAGGTACAATGTTTGTTCCATATATTGAACCCAGAGTCCCTTTTATGCCAAGCACATATTTCACTTTACACCCTGGGCTGACAGGGTTTAACATGTGTTTGTGTGTTCAAGTGAGGTATTGAAATTTTTACATTTTCTTGTGTCATGGATAGATCAGCTTAAACTTCATTGGTTTATGTGAAATATACTAGAAAGAGCTATGCTACAATGTGTGGGATGATTATGAAGGGTCTATCATAAGTATAGACTGTTGGGTCTGTTCAGGATAATTCAGCCTTGAGCAATTGGGAGGATGAAGACTAGCAATGAAGCCATGGTTCCTTCTCAGAAGCAAGGGTGGCCTCTGCTATCTCTACTTCAATGTGGGACTCAGGATCATGCAAGCTCTAAGTTGGCCAGGGAGGAAGTGAAGAATCACAGATAAAATTGCTTACAGGACCTGAGCTAGGGCTAACTCACAAGGAGGAGGCATGAAGACAAGAGTAAGAAGAAGAGATTTGGCNGTGATTGCCCTCACCACATGGTTTCANAGGCTCTGTATTTATTTCTGCTTTTGTTTGAAATTGATAACAAGCAGCACCTTTGGAATTCAACAGTCCATCACTATATGCAGTTTTAAATGATGGGATTTTTCAAAGTTTGGAATATTTTAAATCTTTCTTTCAAGTTATGTTGGCTACATATAGAAATCTATTCTTCCAACCTCCCTAGATATCATTTTTGATCAGCATTAGTGAAGGCTTTTTCTCCTCTCAGTTTCTCACAGATTGTATTCTGCTTTCAAAAACTATCAGATTTATTTCACCCTTCAGTAAAATGGTGATATTCAATTGAAAACAAAATCACTAAGTTTTAATTTCAACTTATGACAATATATGCATATTTCATTTTAAAGTATCATTCAGTTTTCTGTTATGAAAACTCACCTCCTAATAAATGTAAAAATTGATTAAAAATACTCTAGCTTCAACAAAAGGAAACTTTGAGGTAGTTTCTGAATGTTTGGCCCTCAACTCTCAGGCCAGGTGATCCTGCAGTCTCAAC
>LZPO01036048.1:16341-28268 GCA_001675575.1 Neotoma lepida | reverse complement strand
GTTAGTATACAGCTAATGTAGATAATCTTTTTTGTTTGTTTGTTTGAGACAGAGTTTCCCTGTGTAGCCTTGGCTATCCTAGAACTTGCTCTGTAGACCAGGATGACCCTATGATGAACTCATAGAGATCAGCCAGCCTCTGCCTCCTGTGTGCTGGGATTAAAGGGTGCACCATCACCACCTCATTAATGCACATAATCTTAGGTCAGAAGCTTGTGTGCTTTAAGTACTATTTGTATCTATTGTTGCTCTTTTGATTTTGCCTACAAGCCCATATTTCCAGTGGCCTCCTGTCTACCTCCACAAATCAGTTTCTGTGAGAATGTGCACATCACCTTCAACCTCAATGCTGTTCATCTGCATTTCCTGAGTCCGTTGATACTGTCTCCCCATTGTAAAAGCATCTTTATCCTAAGATCCTTGCCTTCTTAGAGCCCTTTGAAGCTCCTCACATGAGAGAATGCCAGAGCCTATTGAGTCAATCTTCTGAACACGGCCTTTTCTACCCCATTCTATTCCTACTGCTATCCTCTTTTCAATGTCCTTTTAAATCCATACCTCAAAGACTGCCGCCATGTTTCCCTTCCACTAATTAGGTCTCTACAATGCAGCTAGAGTGTGTTTCAGAACACAAGGTAGGCCATGTCTTCAGGGTGCTTCTTGTTGCTTGTGCTGTCATTCCTGTTCCCTATCCCTTGCGCCTTATCGCTTTGCCATCACTTTCTAAATTGTACCTTGCACTTGGTTTTTCTTAACGTCCCATGAGAAGTGGTTGTTGATGCATTTGGAGAGCACTGACTAGATACCATAATATTCATGATGACACAGTATATGAGAGTACATCATTCCTACCTTAACCTGCCCTAGTATCCTTTATTACAAATACCTAATAATTCAGAGTAATATCGTACAGAAGATTAAGAATGCTTGGAATAGTTTGGAAGAGGTCCACACATACACTAGGTATCACCTCCAAGTCTTGTTCAGTCTAATCACTTTTGTCTCTCACTCACTCTTACTCACATCCCAGGCTCTAGTGTTTCCAGCATCCTAGCGATTTCCCCATTACCTATTTAACCTCTGTACCTTTTCACAACCCAACTCCCTGCTCAGATGTTCTTTCCCCCTTCCCTCTCATAATTCTACTGAAATAGTCTCTGATTTCCTTCCTAGAAGCCTTCTAACCCTCCTATGCAAATTTCATTTGTCACCCACACCTTCCTCCATCACTTATCATGTGTTCGCATGTGAATCTCTCTGTTTCTTGCAATCAAGAATCTCATTCTCTTTCTCCATTATACTTTACACTATGTGGAAGGTATCTCATGCAATGGTGTTTGTTGAGTGACTAGTATTTAAAGAAGATGAAAATACATCTGGAAGATACTAAACAAACCTGCTTCAATGTCAGTGCTCTGGGTTGGTTCTGCCTGTTACCTGAAACATTAAAAAAAAATCGTTTCTCATGAGATTACATATTGTTTAAAAATATTCTAGTGGAAAAGGGCAAGACAAAAAAAATTGAAATTCATGATCCTGAGGCATTACAGATTTTCAAGGTGTAGCTGTGTGCCAGGCACTGTGCTCAATGCCAGGGATACAGTGCTAGCAAAACAGTCAAGGTCCTGCTCTTTGGGGAGTTTTCTGATCTCTTGGGAGAAACAAGCTAACAAACATTACATCCAGACAAATGCATTGTGTATCACAAATCATATGACACAGTGACTCATGTAGTTGGAGGACAGCGTAAGTTTTCTCAAGCAGAAGCTGAATTCTAAACAATGAAAGAGTCAACCAGAAAAAGAGGGACATAGCAGTTAGGTAGAAGACGCTGCAGGCACCAGGGCCTGGTGTAAAATGAAGCTGAAAGAGGTGAGGAGAAGCTGATAGGATGTGCTAAGGAGTTTTGAGCCTTGATCCCAAGAGCAGTAGGAAGTCACTGAAAAGATGGGAGAGGTGCAAGGTGGGGTGAAGAATTAACCAGCTCTGTATTAGAAGATTCATCGGATGGCCTATAGCAAACAGACTTCGCAGAAGGCTTTTACTTCGACCTCTCGGAAACTAATCCCAAGCATTTAAGATGTACCATGAGCAGGGTTTAGTACAGTACAAGGGCAGCAAACATTAAGGGCTTCCTTAGGTTTATGACATGAATCACAGAAAAGAATCAAGTGTCATTCAGTGATGCAGGTGCCCTGCAAAGAAAAACAGACTTGGAGAGAGAAAGATCATGATGACATTATGGGTCACGGTATGATTAAGTTTGAGATATCCAAGGGAGATGCCAGTAGAGATCCTTGGATATGGAGTGGGGAGAGGAAGTGTGGGGGCCGAAATTATCAATGTGATAATTTGAAATGATGCACCCTCAGTAGCTGTTACTCCCAGGCCCGAGGTGCTGTAGCTGGAGCCCCCAGAGAAGTGGAAAGCGGAGGGATAACACAGAGGTGCTCCCAGCAGAAGGGAACTGAGAGCATTTTTACCAAGGGGGAAAAATGGTAGATAGAATGCTAAATCTAAATCTAATACTAAATACTATATTTATTGCCACCGTGTGTTAAAAACTAATTAAATTGCTCAAAATTTGGGATAGTAAGAAAAACAAAATGTAACTCTCTCTGAAGTTAAACTGCTCTGACTGAGAGAAAGGTCTGGAGCCCCACCTGTGTGGCCCCATCTCCCAGGGTGGACCTAACACCCACATTACAGTTTTCCCCTTCACAAATGAGAAAATAGACAATTGAGGTCACAAGGCCCATACTAGTAGAACCCTACTGGACCCTAAGCCTGTAACCTTTCTACAGCACCCTACAGAACTCAAGAAGATCACAGACACTCTAGTCCTGTCTTCCTCGTGTACGGGTTTTACTAGCCAGCCCAAGGATATGCTTATTTGATGTTAGTTCCACACAGGCATACACACCACAAGACTGGTTAGGACAGGTATCTGGAGGTGGCAAGGAGGCCATCTATAAGTTGGAGAGATGAAGCTGGAATCCATTGTATGCAGTGATGAGAATACCAAAGAAAAACTAGGGGGCGTTGGTCAGGACAAAGAATTAAGAGAGCCAAGAATAAGAAAATGAAAACTGTTGGGATATATCCCCATCACTGAGACACTGTTTGTCTGGGTATGAATTAAAAAAGCATCATAAGAATGCTCAACTTCCTTCATCTCCAAATGTTGTCAAAAAGGAAAAAAGGAGAAGGGGATATTGGAAGGAAAATACTTTCTCACTGATTATCTAGATATAGACATGTAGATTCATAAAGTAATGTGTGGGTACACATGTTCTTTCTAAGAACATAGAATGCTTTATCCTGAATTCCTCTGAGGAATAAGGTGGACAGAGAGTAAATGTCACCTGACTGCCTTGATATGAAGGTAATATCTTGCCAACTCGGCCTGGTGAAATTATTTTGATTAAATTTACTTCTTTGGATCAAGGCCATGTATGCAGAAGGTACCTGATTAAATCCAAGCATGTGCTTAAAAGGTATGACAAATGCTGTTAAGGGCTATTGGCAGGGAGGTGGGAAATACAGTAGGCCACTGCACTGGGGAGAACAAAGGAAGAAGGAACAATGAGGAAACACTGAGATTTGATAACATCTGGACTAGGTGTGATGTTTTGGAAACTGTCTTAGAAATTCTTGCAGGACAAGATACTTTACAAATAAAAAAATACTGTCAAGTACTACCCTTCCTTCACACAGATGTCTGTGATCTAGAAAGATGTTTTCAGGTTCACAGTTGGAGAAAGAGCCATCATATTAGTGACATTCTGTTGAGAGGAGAAAAACCTATTGTCTTTCAGGCTCTGATTATCTGGTTGTGTGTGAAATTTTAATACTAGTTAGTCCTCATCTTAACAACAAAGCCTCTGCTAATCAATGTCCTGAGTCTCCCTTGCTTTTACCCACAATAACGTGCAATTTTTTCATGATCAGTCTTCCTATGAATGCTGTCCTTTCTGTGGAAAAATTTAAAATTTGCACTGGAAATGTTGCAGACAAGTAAACAGTTGTCTCTTGTTTACTTCATGGCTGAGAAGGCAGTAGCCCTATGAAGAACCCAGCAGTCTTTAGTCCCCACCACTTCTCAGAAATTATGGTTTTTACATCCTGCTACGAATATATGAATCACACAGCCTGTTGCAATGATTCTTATATCCTCTCAAAATTCAGCAGGATATTTAAACNATCACGCCTGTGGTACTCCTCATGTTTTGTCCCACCAGTCATTTCAGAGTGCTTTCATCTTGCATTTCCTTGAGAGTATGTACCATGAGGCAAAGGCAGTAATTATCCAGACAGACTCCAAGTGTTAAATGTTACTCAAACAAACCCAGTGCATGACATGAACAATAAAGAACAGGGAAACAAAGAAATTGCAGTGTTTCATTCTAACCCAACACCCTCAGGAGAGCAGAAATCACAAGGCAAAGCCATAAGTATTTATAATCTCCCAGAGCTGTATGGAGAAAGTTCACAGGAAACAGATAAAGATGCAGCAAGGAAGCTCAGCGTTTAGCTGAATTTCTTTGGATTCTTGCTGTTTTGTGCAATTAAAAGCCAAATGGAAAATCTGCCATCATTAATCTTGATTTTAATAAAGTCTGACTTGGAAGGTAGCTTTTCCATCATAAGGGCCTCAACAACAATCCTACAAAGAAAACCTTCCTGTAGGAACTGGGGCTCACTTGGTTGATCCCAGGGGTGCAATCTCTGTAAGCCCCTAGAGTCTCTCCTGTGTTTGTGCCTCCCTGGGGACCATTTGGGACAGGGAGGTACCCAAACAGAGGCTTCCTACTATTGTTGAAATAGAAGCAAAGAATACTATNTGTGGCATAGGATTTAATCTGATATAGTCCAGCGGTGCTATATATCCAGAGAAGACAAGATAGGCTACCAGGTGCCTCAGTAGAGAAATTTCTTCCTTCAATTCCTGTCCAAGAGGCTTCCTAAGTGTCATTTCGTCGGCTCCGTTTCTGCCATCTTGCTGTCCAAACCTCCATGGGGTTATCTACATTTTTTTAAACTGTAAATCCTTCAAACTCATTCTTTCTCTCCTCAAGTTTTGGTGTACTATGTGTCCGACTACATAAGCCACATCTGGCTCATGCCATACTCATTTGTGTTCATGTCTTTTCTTCCACAACTTTGTATATTCCTGAGAAGAGAGGCTTAGATCTCTTTCATGCTTGTCTTTTCTGTCTTAGTTGTTTAATGATAGTTATAACAAAGTAACATTCATCAGGCACTTCTTAGGTGCTTGGGCACATTTTTTACTAGATCATCTCGGTTTTCTCAGTTCTGTGGCATGATGGTGAAGAACTTGGGCTCTAGGGCACACCGCCTATCTTCAAAGCCTTTCTCCCATGCTGTCCACCAAGCGTGCTCAAAGCAGGCAGTATTCAAGTGGTCTGACAGCCTCGACTCNACCCACCTCTAGACACCTCCATAGATTGCACTGACTCAGACCTACTGTCTGTGAGCCAAACTCATTATTACTCCCTGTCACTGAACTGTCCTCCTTAACTTGTGACTTGACATATTTAGATATTCAGAAAAATCATGACTATAATTTAACTGATCACACCAGACATGCTCCTTCTTCCTATTTCTTTAGTGTTTGCTATTTTCAATCTTTTCATATTAATGACCTCCACAGTTCTTAGTGCCATTCTAGTCAGGTGAGCTGAGTAGCTTCATCTTCCCCATGAGGCAAGAGAAGCAAAATGGCCCAATATCCAGAGAGCAGAACTACAGTTTAACTCTTCACCTTCTACATCTGCCNGGAGGATGTTTGCCTGTGCTTTACCCTGCCCTTAGCACTGTTCACCTGTGTTAGCAGAGTGACTAACCACGAGCTGTGCCTTTGATGCCTCAGGTTGTCAGGTAACCATAGTAGTCGTCTCTCCTCATAGCAAATAAGATCACCTGGCTCACACTTGCTCTCAAGATTTGAGCTATAAGAGATGAGGCATTTTCCACAGAGGGCCATTAAGTCTGGAATTCCCTTCCCCTGGTCCGACAGAGCCCTGGAGAATTGATCTTCTGGGTCTTGGCAAACCACATTAAGTTGAGCTAGGCAGTCAGTTGTGCTTGGTGAGAAAGCTTAATGGGCAGGAAGAAAGTGGTAAGGAGACTTTGAGTCCTGAGCAAATTGTTAATTTTGTGGTTTTCACCGTTTAGAACCCTGAAGATAGCTACCCAACAGAATGTAATTCTCCTCAAGAAATACAGCTCCGGTCTGCAGTTTGCATGATCGTGTTTCTGCGTTCTTACATCATATAGCAAATGATGTGGTGAAGAAGCCTATAGGGAAGTTTTTGTTTCTTTTGCATAAACTATTTTGCAGTAATTGATCAGCCACAGAGAGAAGATCCTCTCCTGTGCTCACAGTGAGTTCTGTGGCCACCAGAGACTAATAAGCCATGTCCCTGGAACTATTATCACTTTGTTGAAGAAGCTGCTATGTGAACAAAAACCAGCCTTCGTTAATTTCCCTTTTCGTATTTAAAAAACCTTGTCAGGATTTTCCCTTTGGGAGTGTGTAATTTGTCAATAGTACATATTATTTTAGATATCCAGAAGAAAGAAGCAGGGTAATATGTTCATATTACTTTATTTGCCCACTGATCCTCATGNCAGATGTATGTTTCCACTCAATAAAATAAGAGTTTCTGATTTTATATTTCTAAATACTTTTTCATATTATAGAAATATAAAATTGGCCANTGAGATAGCTCAGCAAGTTAGGGTGCTTGCAGCCAAGCCTGATGACGGATTGGATTCCTGAATGGGACCCATTGGTAAATGGAGAGAACTAATTGTCCTCTGACCTCCATGTGCATATTGTGACATACACATGAACACACATACATCAATAAATAATGTACTTATTTACACACAAATAAAAATAATATATACATATATTTGTATATATAGTTTGAGGGTGTAGTGACATATGCCTTTAATCCCAGCACTTGGGAGGCAGAGACAGATATATATATATATGAGAGAGGTTGGCAGGCAGGCTAGGGATNTAGCCGAGATTGATAGAATGCTTGCTTACCTAGCATGCACAAAGTCTGGAATTTGATCCTCAGCATCAAATAAAGTGGGCATGGTGGTGCATGTCTGTACTCCTGCACTCAAAAGGTGAAAGCTGGTGGATCAGAAGTTCAGAGTCATTCTTGACAACACGTGGAGTCCAAGTCCAGAATGGGACACATAACACCCTGTCACAAAAACAGAGAGGGGGAGTTGGAAGAGGAAGAAGGGGAAGAGGAAGAAGAGAGGAAAAGAAAAGTTTTCTATATATGAAACATTTCTGAAGTAATTTGAATTTTACTCCTTCTTCCTTCCTCCAACACCCACATGTGTAGAGCAAATGATGTCTGCATTGTACTGATCCTCTGGAAGCAGGGATGATACTTGAGTGTCACAATTAGAACCGTTTGATAAATGCTTNTTAAAAGGTGTCAGCTTTCTCCCAATGTTGTAAGAGCCCTGAACTTCTACTGCCCGGTCTTCACTTGGTCAGCCCTCTCTTTATATGTAGAAAAAATTATCTCTAGGCAANTCATACATGATAGATATTTAAGTTTAGGTTGTCNTTGTTTATAAGTGTCTGTATTAAAGTTGAAAAATGATTCTTACTTATTAATGGTTTCCATCAGGGGTGTTCAGCCTTTTGGTTTCTNTGGGCCACACTGGATGAAGGACTTTCATTCCAATTTTAGTATATGTGCTGTGGAAGCGAGCACAAGGATGAATGACTTTCTTGAACGACATGCAGAGGTGTCCAACTCACAATCCATGGGTTGCAAAAACGTGTGTGTGTGTGTGTGTGTGTGTGTGTGTGTGTGTGTGTGTGTCCCTTGGCTGTCCCAATTAGAACTGTCTGGTAAATGCTTGTTAAAGATAACAGAAGGGAGGGGGATGGAGAGAAAGAGAAAGTGATACTGTGACATGACATTGACATCTACAAACTTGATCATCAGGAATGGCTCAATCGCAAAAAAATAAAAGAAGCAATGTAATGTTTTAAGTAAGTTTATAATTTGAGGCTACATTCATAGCTATCCCTGGCCAAATGTACTATTCTACTCCACACTTTTTTTTTTTTTTTGAAAATAATGTATTGTTCTCAGCAATGGGAAAGGATCTTGGAGCTTGTATTCAGAATAATAGAGCAAACATTACAAGTTTGCCTGAACTCAGCTGTCAGTTTATTTGTTGTGGGATTTTTGTTGTTGGTTTATGGATTGTGTGTGTGCCCTGCTCTTATACTGTATGCACAGAAGCGTTCTNACCACTCACCATGAACTCTATTGTAGTTTGTTTCAGTGTTGGAAGGGGTGCTGTCCAAGCTGTCTAGGTATGATGAAGGCACTTTCTTTTCATCCATTCTGTCATTCACTGTAAGTATCTCAATGAGTTCTCTTGTGTTGTCTTTTAACAGTTACCACAGTACTTATGTATCAGTTAAGAATTCTCATGGTTATCCCTTTCTTTCCCATTTAAGGTGAAAGCAGCTGCAAAATATGTTGACGTCCCTGTAAGTATTTTTTATTATGTGTTCCTTCCCTCCCTGTCCCCATCCATCCATCCATCCATGCATCCATCCATCTTTCTCTTCCNTCTTTCCCCAGCCCCTCACAATTATGATTCAATGCTGGTGAACTTCAATTCTTTAAACCAGTACCATCCCTTGGGGAGTAGTTTCCTTTGCTTAAGCAAATCCTAACCCTCATAGTAAAGCTTGGCAACATCATTTCAGCATATTTTAGTTTTTCTCCTGTAACTTGGGAGCTGTCAGAAAGTTAGTCCATCATGAAAACATGACATTAGAGCTCCAAAGGGAGCTCACAGACCTCCAGGGTGGAACAGAGAGTGCCTAACACTATAGAAACAGTACTCTTCTTGCTCATGTTGTAGAAGGCTCTAACAAGTTTCTAGTAAGAATTAAAATGGCANTAAAGGTCCACCAGTTAAGCCAATGAATACAATTTATAAATACAAAGGTGGAAAATCAGTAGTCACTTGTTTAAACATTTTGTTTTTCAAAGACTTCTTTGGAAATAATACATGACCTATAAATTTGTTCAAAAATTAAGATACTGAGAATGGAAATCANGGAATAAGATAAATGCATAAACCAATTTAGTACAATAGTTTGAAGCTGTACTGAATTAATTTGGGCTTTAAATTCTATTAGTATCACATTCAAATATGTGGTTTATAGATGATCAAAGCCTCAACTGATCTAATTATGTACTTGAGCATATGTTATCAATTTCCACACAATTAGAGCATAGTGAATACCCTTAAACACAGTAAGTTGCTGGCATATAACTCACCTGTTTGTGTTTGAGCATCAGCTCTGGGGCATGGCTGTGGATGTGAGCACTGTGACTGCTGAGAATTCTTGAGCAGCAGTTGCAGGTGGTTCTTATTTTTTGTCACCACCATGACTGATGCAGTAGTCTTAAGAGGACATTATAAATTAAAAGGACATTATAAATTAAATGGGTGTTCCTGCCATTTGTTGGGGTTTCTTTGAAACAATTTACTTAAAGAGTGACCCCCAAAGAAGTCTCTGCACCCTGTCTGTCTCTTACTTAGAGTCAGTGCTGGGAAATAAGTGGGTTTAAATAACATGCATGGAGGACAGAATGGGAGGACTGGGGGGATGGTTTTTATATTTTATGTCTTCAGAAAGACAAGNCATCATGTACACATGTTACTTCCTTGGACTACTTGTGTATCTTATAATGGGTTTTATCTTGGACTTGAATAGAATAGAGTATCACAATTACTTATGTCCTTGGAGCTTTTGAAGCTCTCAATTTGACTATGAACTAGATCCTCTAGATGCCATAAAATGTTAGTTGAGAGAAGCAGAAAGTGCTTCGTCCTCTCTCCTCAGTGCAGAAAGATCATCCNTTGACCTCCTTCTTAAAGATGCTCTGAGCTCTGTTTAGTTATTTCAGTGATTGTAAACTGGCCACTAGGCAACCTGCTCTTAAGTATGATAAGCTCACCTTCTGCACATCTGTAANTTCTGCTTGCTAATCCGAGTTCTATTCTTTCTTTTACAAGGTAATCCTTCAAATATATGATGATTTTTATCATGGTTCATCTCCCCAAGAACTGTGGTGGCTATTCAAATGCATGTATTACTGGAACAACTCTTATTCTTTAGATTAGACACCCTTAAGTCTTCACTGAACCTGTGTTTAATGTGTTAAGGAACCACGTGGCATTCTTAATGAAACTGTGCATCCCATACCTCCAGCAGCTGAGAGTCTGGGAGTGAAATAGTATATAGACATGCCAACATGAGCAATGCTGTGNTGGCCATTCCCAGGCTCTTCATCATACCTGTCACTGCTTAGATGAATTGCAAGTGCCATGGCCACTACTCAATNAAGTTATCCCCTGGAGCAGAGTTATCTGTCCCATAGAAGTGTCCTGGCCAGGGCAGATTACCAGTGTATGAGATTTTCCCTCAGATCTGGACCTTGCGGTTCTATTGCTAATACCTATTCTTTTTAAAACTATGAGTAGGCCTTGCTAGCTATTATTATTGTTTATGTTAATGCTCACCAAGTACATCTGTCTGAACTGGGCTTTTAAGGAAAATTCATGGATAAAGGAGGGTACTGACTCTATTTTTATAAAAATTAAAACAAAAGAATACATCTTCTAAAAGAAAGTATAAAAGAAAATATAGAGGGCCTTGAGTTTAATGATGAGCATTTAGATACAATACCAAAAAAAGTACGCTATGAAAAGAATTGATAAGTTGAGTTTTAAAAAATTGAGAAGTGGGGCTGGAGAGATGGCTCCGTGGGTAAAGACACTTGCCACTAACCCTAAAATCCTGAATCCAGTCACTAAAACCTACACGGTAGAAGGAAAGAACTGACCCCCTCAAGTTGTCTTCTGACCTACACACACACACACACACACACACACACACCTCTCTAATGGCACACACACAATTAATTAATATTAATTCCTTTCACACAAGTTCACTGGCCTAGGATTTAGTAATGGCTGAGTTTTCATTCATTTTATGTGGCCTTGGACAATTGGATTAACTGTATGGCCTGGGGCTTTTATTTAGGTGACCTCAGTTTAGTCTTCTATAAAATGGGCAAAGGAGTTATGTGACTTGCATTAGTCCTATGACAAGCTTCTACTCTTTGAATTCTGAATATCTGTTTAAGTCCTTCCGAGAGAAAACAGATCCCAAGATGCCCCCCATGGGATGATGGGACAAGTGCTAGGAAAGAACAGTCTGTGAAAGGAATAATACTTCTCACAATACTATCCCTTGTTGGAAATTGGAAATTGTTNGAAAACAAATCAATAAAACCACTGATCCAGTATAAAATTAAAAATCACCTATGAAATTAAATANTTATATTCTAAAAGGGGGAGGAAAATCCATGTTCCCAAGAGCTGCTCACTTGAAATTACCCCATGATTGAGGATGAGTAAGAGCTAGTAAGAAGTTGCCTGGCCGGGCATGGTGGTGCATTCCTCTAATCCCAGCACTCAGAGGTAGAGGNGGGTGCATCAGATCCCTGTGAACTCAAAGCAAGCCTGGTCCAGGCAAGGCTACAGAGTGAAACCCTGCACAAGAGCAGTGGATGAAGAGGGGGAGAGAGGGAGATTGTTCAAATCATAGCATTTATGAGCATAGTTTTAGTAGGTGCAGCTCACCTACTAAAACAGTATTCATGTTGGTGAAGATTTCAGATGGTTTGAAATTTGGAGGGGCTATTAGACTGGGTCTCATGTAGACCAGGCTGGTCTGGAATTCATTATATTTGAAGGTGACTTTAAAATCTTGATCATCATACCTCCACCTTTCCAAGTTCTAGGATTACAGGCATGTAGCACCA
>LZPO01036047.1:13707-28291 GCA_001675575.1 Neotoma lepida | reverse complement strand
AAAATATCTATGCATCACATTTAATTTATTTTGATAATGTAAAAATGTTTTTATACATATTATAAATAATTATTCTGAAAATATTTTCTTCCTTCCATAGTATGATACAACAATAAATATTTTAAGTGGACAAAACAGTACTAGCAGAAAGTAATTCAAATCAGACACATGCAGCGCTACAAGTCAAACACATTCTTTCTTTCTTTCTTTTTTAATTTAAACTTGTTTGCTCATAGAATAAGTAATATTTTACCCTTGAAGGAGTTTTCTTTCTTTCATTTATGGATAGACCAGATGGGTCTCATAGGTCATTCACAGTCATGAAAGAAACAAACAAAAAAATCTCTTCAGAGGAGATCTATCCTTTATTTTTCACTAAAAAACAAATTATTTGCTTGGATGGAAACCTTTTGTATAGCAGTGTAATTGCTGCTATCTGTGGGGTGTCTTGGAAAATGAGATGCTCTGTCTCAAGGAGTTATAACTTATCCTTGTGCATAAAATCTGAATAAAGAAATGGGAACAGACCTTGGAGTTTCTTGCAGAGAAGAAATACATGAAACAGGGCTGAGGAATTAAAAATAAAATCTCACAGGATAACAAGTGAGCACACAAAATGATTTGGCAGTCGGATTATGCTGATTTTTTGTGATTGATACATTTAAAAGAAATCTTTACATTTTATCAAATAATTATGTAGTCAAATATTGATGATGCTCAAATTTAACCACCTTTAGCTGCCTTATTTAATCAACAATGTTGTATAAAATCACCAATCACATGTAGTGTGGTAAATGGCTTATTCATTCATTCCTTAAAAAGTATTTATTGAGTGCTTCTATGAGTCAAATATTCTTATTCACAATACAGTTAGAGAAAATGAACAAAGGACTCCAGGGTTTTTTTCACATGGGAATTAGAAATCACATTAAAAACAAGAATACAAATACAAAATAGTTAAAGTTGTGATGGGTGCTATAAAGAAATGTAAACTTGTGTTAAATAATCTTTTGTAGACAAGGAATATTAGAGCTAATCTTTTAAAAGGGGTCTGGAGGGAGCTGGAGAGCAGCTAAAAACTTTGGCTGCTCTTTGAAAGGAGTAGAGTTTAACTCCCAACACTCATATCCATGGCTCACAAACTCCTAAAATCCCAAGAAACTAGAGCCATCTAATGGCCTGCACAGGCACTCACACCTGTCTGTGCATGCATGCATGCATACATACATACACACACACACACACACACACACACACACACACACACACAAATTCTCTCTTACATAAATTAAAAAAATAAAGATGGAAACAAGAAATAAATGGATAGAATAATTCATAAAGATAACAGGAAGACGAGGTCTTGCAAAATCCCTGAAGACAAAAGTACTTGTTTTTATGTAAAATTAATCAAGTGAGTATAGCTTTTAAGTTAGAGTTGACCCACTTAGGCTGAATATTCCACAGTCTCTTACTTTCCATTTATCAGAGTACTAGGAGTATACTCTCCCCTATAGCCTATGACCTGTCTAGATGCATGTTCTTGGACTTAATGATGATGACAGATGTGGGTTTCAACTTGTGGAGTATGCCTTAAATCTAATCAGAAAACAGTTGGTTATATGCAAAACATTCACGTCACTATTTTGCCTGTAGATATGTTTTATCAAGTTGATCATTGTTGCAGAGCAAAGGGTTCACTGGGCTTAGGCACTATACTGAAAGAGGGGAAAGAAGATTATAAGAGCCATAGGTGGTGGCTGACTATAAGGAAACAGTGTTTTCTGGACACAACAAGGTAGTTGCATATATAAATCCACCATGGTTAGGGCAGTATGCATAAGATGTGTGAAGGCTCAAGCCAGACAAAAGGTCAGTATGCAGAGGAGAGGTGGGCATGAAATTCCACTTCTAGCTAAGGTGCAGTGGAGAGCTGATTGCAGCAGGGAGATGGAACATTTGTTTTTAATGCATGCAGCCTGTGTTGGATAAACTCCCATCAAGTGAAGGCTACACATTCAAGAAGTATATGAATAGCACAAGCTGTACTTGATTTTCTTTTAAGGACACAAAGTTGAGTAGGTAGAAATGGAAGCATGAATCTGGAAGGAGTGAGGGAAGGGGTGAATAAGATCAAAATGTATATAAGAAATTCTCAAAGAACTAGTGAAAATGAGAGGAAGAAAAGTTACAGTGAAAGTTGAAGTAGAAGCACAGGTTGGTATCTTAAACTCAGTGAATATATGGACTATGTCCATGCCTGCATTTTCTTCGTATTAGTCCTATTTTCCATTTTCTCTCTGAGCATGAGGGGCTGAGTTCTATCCACTCTTCTTCCACAGTCAGAGGTTTATATTGTAGCCACCTGAACTTCAGGCTGTGGCTGGAGGTAAATATATTGTGAGGGCTTCAGGATTGTTGTGATATCCTACAGCCAATGTGGAGTGAATGTACCAGAAGAGAGATTAAGATATCAACAAAAAATAAACAGAAGAGCACATGAAGACAGGAGGAAATGGTCATTTTTAAGTCAGCAGAGAAGCTTCCAGAAGAATGCAACACGACCAACATCTGTATCTTAGCCACCTAGTCTTCAGATTGGGGGGAAATTAATCTATTTAAGTCATCTTAAATGTGACTCTGTTACATTATGTGACTCTGTTTTGGCAGCCCAAACAACCATAACAGTATTCCATCAACTCATCAACTGGAAAAATATCTGAGATATCATTTATTATCTTCCATATTAAGCTTAATCTTCCTTTTTGGAAGCTTATCTATGTCATATAGATTACATATCTCAGGAAATGATGAGTTTATTTATATATTTCCTCAAGTCAGTGTCTACAGTATTTTCTTCTCTTATTTTCCCTCATTGTGTTTTAGCAACAAATTCTCTCTCCACCAAGAATAGAAGTCTCAAACCTGTCTACTCCTCTCCATCGCCACTGGCATCCATGTAGTTCACAACAGTACAGGCTCTTATTTGAGTTACTACTTCAGTTTCCTTGATGGCTGGTTCTTTGTATCCTTCAAAAACTTGCTGTGGAATGAAAATCTGACCAGTCACTTGCCTATTCTTTCTGTATCCCCATTGATTTTAGGGTAAATCTTGAAGTTCGTATGGCGGTAAAAGCCCTTTGTGAACCTTTTCATATTTATTTCTCTTCTCTGGTTTACCTTCTACTTGCTTGTTGAAATTTTATAAAATTTATATCATAGAAATTGAACTATCTGGAACATATTTTTTACACTCATATCTAGACTTCTGCACATGCTATTCTTTTTGCCTGAGAAACATTTCCACTGTTTTTTTCTGCATTCTCAATGTTCCTTGAGTTAACATCCCCAGGTCTTGAATTTTGGCATTTCTTGATCTGAGATCCTCTTTATGTTCATAAATTGTTGGTTAGGGTCTCATTCTGTATACATCGAAGCCTTGTTGCAGTCCTGTGCAGGCACTGTAAAAGTATTGAGCCTGGCTTTCTCAATGGACTATTGCTGCTTATGATGCCAGAATATTTTTGCACATTGTAGATACTCTATAGTTTGAATGATTGGATAGATGATTGGTGATATACAGAAAAATATTAATTAGGATTATTATTGTATAATATGCTTAATAGTTTTATAATATCATAATGTATATTTTAACATTTAATTAAATATTTTCAGTAACATAGCATCTCCTAAAATAGATGATCCTATATAGTATTTATGTAAAATAGATTATTCTATATAGTATTTCTGATTGCTTAAGTTCTTAAAGATGAATAGTGAGATAAAATACAGCACAAAATTTCTATTTACTAATAAATCTAGTTTTACAATATCACTTGCTACTTTACTTCCAGCCAAACTTAATAATATGTAAGACTATGATTATTACTCTTTAAAAGGGAAAGGTTTACATCCATATGAAAAGTAGTATAGTATATTAATAATTTAATTCTTGACTGTTTCAAAATAGAAGAAAAATTTACTTCAGTTAAACTGATTCTTTAAAGGCTAACATGAAAATATACACCATCAATTTACTGCTGAAAAACATCCAAGTTCCTTTTCAAGCCTCTATTCAGAAAAAGTATAGTCATTGAAAACATCTATCAGTAAGTTATTTTCTTTTTAGATTGTTTACTTTGGGGATCATAAGATATGACTTATTTAATTTTGAATATCCTAGATTCTTCTATCAATAAATTTGATTGTGTACATCATTTGATAACTTAACCAACTCTTAAGAAAATATTATGTTTCTTTTAATCATGTAATAAGTCAGTTTATATAGCAATGCCAGCCATATGCTCAGCAGTGATTTACCTTGATAATAGTGTAAAGTATAATTTTAACAATATTTGTGATCCTTCTTAAATTAATATCTCTAGAAATCTACTAATTTAGCAGTGCAATAAAAGTACTAATTTCCTGCTTTGTATTTTTGGAGGGAAAGAGTTTATAAATTTAATATATATATATGTATAATATATACTATCATCTTATGTTGTATGTAATAATTTTCTTTTGTATTGTATTATAGTCTTTTCTTTACCAGTTACTTAGAATTATGCAATCCATTGTGTGTTTTTGCTAATCATTCTGAGATTTCAGGGGTCACTCTCATCAGAGATTTACAAAATCATTTTAATAAAAAATTCAAGTCTTAAGTACCATTGAGCCATTTTATGGAAAAACAACAAGAAAACCAACTCTGAATCTTTTTGACAACTTTACTTTAAGAGGTAATTAACTTCAGTATTATTTCTTTTGGTTCACTAAGGTACTTTTGTGAAAGTCCCTCTATAGTGAACTCATCAGCATTGTGGAGCCTGATCATCAATGTGTCTCCACAACTGTCTTACTTTACATGCTGGGAAAAATTCACAGGAATAAAGTTGTATCTAATGATGATGCTAGTTAATATCATTACAATTAAAGTAACTCACTTTTTCAAAAGAAGTAGAACTATGAAATCGAGTCAGAGCTGAATGCCCATATTTACAATTCATTTCAAGTTGCTGTCTGCCAGCAGTGCACTAGACAAGCTAGAATGCCACGGTTCTTCAGTGATACCAGCAATTATGCAGACAAAACTAGTTTTGTTACATGTATGCCGAAACCCAATTTTTAAGCCTGGATAACTTCATTTTACTTATTTCAGATTCAAAGTCATAGAGGACATCATGCACGTATAAAAAAACAGCTCAAAAAGTTTGCTTGTTTCCAAAGCTATCTATGACAAGCTTCAAATCCTTGAAAAGGAAGAGTGCTGACAAAGCAGAGAATAGGAATACACTTCTTTTCAAACAATAACCCCAAATGAAAGAAGAAACTAAAACTCCACCAGAAATAAACCCCTGATTGTTCTCCCGTCAGCCTGTCACCTCCTGAAACAGCCGCTAAAGCAAAGACAGCTGTTTCTGCTAAGAGCACTATTGCTGCTGGTTTCTACGGACTTCATTTTCATTAATAGAAAAGTGTGCTGACATGTTGTTCCAACTCAGTGACACTGCCCATCTCAATTAGAACTCCACAAAGCCCTCACTGATGTTAGGAGAGCCTGGTCCAGTTAAGTACTAATTTCATTTTGTTAATATAAAAGGTCTCAAGCCACTTGCCACTCCCCACTTTCTCTAGAGTGTCTTTGTGAGGAACATTTTTTTTTTAAATCTTGGAAATACAGCCAGAAAACCAGATAGAATGCCCACAGACCTTATCTTTCTCTGTTTCCTCAGACACAATCCATCAGTCTTGTCCATAGTGTTGCAATAGCACAATAGCTGCAGCCTGCCTTGCCCTGTGCCACCATCTCCTGTGGATCCTACAGATCATCTCCTCTTAACCTCTGCCCCCACACCACCCCCACTTATTGCTTTATCCCATCCACTAGTTCTAGCAGGCACCTCCTGTACAATCAGAGGAAGTGCCAGCAAAACAAAAACAAAACAAACAAAGAAACAAAAACAGGTAGGCTGCTTGCAGACCTCCTCTCTCGCTCTCTGTTCCACTAGACCCAACCCCTCAGTTGCATCCCTATGGCTGTATCAGTTCACCAGATGCAGCTTTCCTTCCTCTCTGCCCACATCTCGTGTGCATCCCACAGAACATTCCCTCCTATATTCCCTCCCTTCACTCTCCACTACATCCCAGCTTCCAAACCAGCAGACATTTCCTGTGAACAAACCAGCTGAGGAGGTCAGTAAACTAGGCAAAACATAGCCATCACACTCCCTGAATATCCAGAGAGGAAACAGAAATCAAGGAACAAAACACACACTCAAAAAAGACAAACCCAGAAATCAGCACCTACACATATAGTCATCCCAAAGCCAGATGCCTAATCACCAGCAGAAGAACACAGTTATTAAGAGCCAGGGCAATATGTCTCCACTATAGCCCAGCTATCCTTCCCAAGCAGGCCATGAATAGTCCAACATTGCTGAAGCACAAGAAAAGCATCTAAAAATGAACTATATGAAGATGATGGAGGCCCTTAAAGAAGAAATGAATAAATTTCTTAAACAAATATGGGAAAACACAAACAAACAATTGGAGGAAATGAATAAATCCCTTAAAGTAAGCCAAGAAAATACAAACAACTGAAAGAAACCAATAAAACTGTTCAAGACCCAAAATGGAAACAGAAGCACAACAAAACAAAAAATGCAAACTGTGTTAATTCTGGACATGAAAAATTTAGGAATTCAAACAGAAAAAACAAAGGCAAGCTTCACCAACAAAATAAAAGAGATGGAAGAGAGAATTTCAGACATTGAATATACGATTAAAAAAAACTGGATATATCTGTCAGGTAGATATTTGATGCAAGAGAAACTGTGCAAAATATGCAAGGATGACCCCAGCTAAGATTCCTAACAATAGTTGATGTGTAGCCTTAACCGGCCATGTACTGTGAACAGATTGGTGACTACCTCATTTGTTAGCAGAGAGCCTTTTTCCAATGACTGATGGAAACCATCAATGATTCACTCGTGATTCAGTTGAGCATTATTCAGTTTCCATGAGGTTGTAGGCTTTCTGTAATTTGGGTTGTTGTTGAATTCTAACTTTAAGCCCTGGTGATCTAATGAGATACAGGGGGTTATTCCATTTTCTTTCCTTTTGTATTTGTTGAGATTTGCTTTGTGACTATGTGGTTGATTTTAGAAAAGGTTCCATGAGGTACTGAGAAGAATGTATATCCTTTTGTGTTTNGGTGAAATGTTCTATAGATGTCTGTTAAGTCTATTTGAGTCATANCATTGGTTAGTTTCCTTATTTCTCTGTTAAGTTTCTGTCTGGCAGTGTGTGGGATTTGATGAGTGATTTAAGCTTTAGTAAAGTTTCTTTTACAAATGTGGATGCCCTCTATTTGGGGCATACATGTTTAGAATTGAGACTTCATCTTGACAGATTTTTATTGTGATGAATATCAAATGTCCTTTTCCATCTCTTTCTATTGATTTGAAGTCTATTTTATNGCTATCAAAATAGCTACACCAGCTTGTTTCTTAGGTCCATTTGNTTGGTCCCAACCCCTTTCTCTCAGGTAGTGTCTGTCTTTGAAGTTGAGATATGTTTCTTGTATGCAGCAGAAGGGTGCATCTTGTTTTCATATCCATTCTTTTAGCCTGTGTCTTTTTATAGGAAAATTGAATCCATTGATATCAAGAAATATTAATGACCAGTGACTGTTAATTCCTGTTATTTTTTTGTTTTGTTGGTGTTTGTGGTAGTGTGCCTGTGTTTCCATTCTTTGGGATTTGCTGATGTGAGATTATCTATTGCCTATGTTTTCATTGGTGCACCTAACTTCCTTGGGTTGGAGTTTTCCTTCTANTACTTTTTGTAGTGCTGGTTTTTGAATAGGTAATTTTTCAATCAGATTTTGTCATGGAATATCTTGTTTGCTCTGTCTATGGTGATTGAGAGTTTTGCTAGTTATAGTAGTCTGGGCTGACATCCGTGGTCTCTTAATGTCTACACTATGAGTTTCCATTGAAAAGTTGGGTGTAATTCTGATAGGTCTGCCTTTATATGTTACTTGGCCTTTTTTCTTTGCACCTCTTAATACTCTTTCTTTATTCTGTCTTAGTGTTTTGATTATTACGAAGCAAGGGGACTCTTTTTGGTCCAGTCTATTTGATGTTCTTTAAGCTTCTTATATCTTCATAGGCATATCCTTCTAAAGGTTGGGAAAATTTTCTTCTATGATTTTGTTGAGTATATTTTCTGTGCCTTGGAGCTGGAATTCTTCTTCTTCTTCTGTCCCTATTATTTTTAGGTTTGGTCTTTTCATGGTGTCCCAGATTTCCTGGACATTTTGTGTTATGGCTTTGTTGCATTTAACATTTTCTTTGAAGAATGATTCTATTCCCTCTATCATATTTTCAATGCCTGAGCTTCTCTCTTCCATCTCTTGTATTCTGTTGGTTATGCTTGCATCTGTAGTTCTTGTTCATTTACTCAAATTTTCCATTTCCAGAATTCCCTCAGTTTGTGTTTTCTTTATTGCCTCTATTTCAATTTTCAAGTCTTGAACTGTTTCTGTCACATATTTGATTATTTTTTCTTGGCTTTTTTGGCGTTCTTTAAGAGATTTATTGATTTCCTTCAATTTTTTTTGTCTTTTCCTTGATTTCTTTAAAAGAGTTTTTCATTTCCTCTTTAAGGGCCTCTATCATGTTTATAAAGTTATTTTTAAGGTCATTTTCTTCTGCTTCATCTGCATTGGGATGCTCAGGTCTTGCTGTTGTAAAATCACTAGGTTCTGGTGGTGCCATATTGCTCTTTATATTGTTGAATGTATTCTTACATTGACATTAACCTATATGGGTTTGGGATAATTATAGGAATAGGTATTGATTCTTGTGATGTCTTTGTTGGATGGATCTTTTGTTCCTTTATTGTTTGTTTCCATTATTGTCTTTTGGCCAAGGGTTCTGATGATTAGATGATTGTCAGGTTGAGTAACGTTGTCTCAGCTGAGGTTTATGGGAGTTTGGCTGCTTAGATCAGTGTATCATTCAGTTCTGCTGGCTAGTGTGGGCTTTAGTTGTGCCTATGGATTCTGTTCTTCAAACTGATGGGGGTTGTGCTTCTGCCTATGGAGTCTGTTTTTCCAACTTGTTAAGTTTTACCTGTGCCAGTTCTTCCATCTGGTCTGGGTGGTGCTTGTGCCTACAGGATCTGCTGATGTTGCTGGATAGGGCTGTTCATGGGGAGGCTGCTCTTCTTCCAGTTCATGAAGGTGGTTCTTATGCCACTAGGGGCTCTTCTTCCAAATGGTGGAGGTGGTGTTTGTGCTTCTCAGGACTGCTGATTTTGCAGGGGATGTTGGTTAGGGAGAGTATGATGGGTTCAGTGGGTTTGGGTGGTGGAATGTTTCTTGTAGGTTGCATGGTCCAACGGGTGGTGGCAGTGGTGGAGCAGCCTGCCTACAGGACTCTTACCTGCTGAGTGATATTCTCTATCAATATAAAGGAGGAAAAAGAGGTACACAGAGTGGCATGCATCTGTAATCTCAACATTNCTTTCAGTGAGNCAGCACAAAGAGAATAGCCCAGTTTATGTATGACAGAAACTGCAAGAGAGACCATGTTTCAAAACAAGGGTGAGGAGAAATGACTCCTGAAAAGTTGTTATGTGAACTCAAAATCATGCTGNAGTATTCATATGCCTGCAGGCAAAAATGAAATATACATCATACACAGTCACACATAAGCACACATACAATAATAAAAACAAATTTAAAAAAATTAAATCTCAGTAATCATACAAGCATCTCAAAAGTGATAAAATCTGAATAAGAAATTATATTAAAATTATATACTACCCCACAACCAAACATTGTGCAGGGAGTGAGAGACCTTGGAACATATAGGCCTAAATGGGATGTCTCCATGATGAAGTCTTCCCATCAGAGCTCAGTGGACTCCAGAGAAGAGGAGGTAGAAGAAATGTAGGAGCTAGAGGACTTGGAAGACACCAAGAAAACAAGGCCCTCTAAATCAACTGAGAAAAGCTCATATGAACTTTGTTTTTTGTTGCTATTGTTGTTATTGTCTGTGTGTTTGCTTTTACTTGGTTACAGTTTGGTGCATTTTTGTTTTGTTCTTTTTCTGATTTTATCAAGGTGTTGTTTTATTTTATTTTATTTGTTTTGGGGGCTTTGTTGTATTGTGTTGCTTCTTTTTTTAAGAAAGAACTTAAAGATGGGTAGGTAGGGATGGGGAGAGGATCTGGAATGACTTGGAGGAGGGGAAGAATATGATCAAAACAAAAGTTAAAAATTGTTTATATTTTAAAGTAATAAAATGTAATAGAAAAAAAATAATTATATAGTATCTAAATGTGAGATAAAGTTGACATTGACAAAGTTTAGGAGAGGCAGATTCAGTAACACTCTAAGAGAAATATGCAATCATTAGTTAACTGAAGTATTAATCTAGCTAATCTTTATCAATAAAAAGTCAGGAATCAGATATTTGAAGTAAGAACCTGAAAGATCATAGAAGCAGGGAGCAGCCACCAATGCCACTTACCTTTACTGTTCCTTCCTCCAAAAGGGCCAAGATCCTCTCTCCACTCCACATTACTACTTCCNGTCTCCTCTCTGTTTAGAATCCTCCAAACTCCATGGTTAATTTAGGTCAGTTATTGGCTAGCTCTACCCTCTGACTTTAAGTAAGCTTTATTTCTCAGAACACAATCAGAATATCACACAACATTTCCCCCTTTTTGGTCTAAATAAAAGGTTTTAACTAACAAAGAAAAATTGTATACAATAAGTACAATAACTATANACAAGTATATACAGGTAAGAATTACATTAAAAATGTCCAGTCCATTTGCATTTGACAAATTGAGAGAAAATACTCCATTATCTATCCTATCTTGATGAGTCCAAAGTTTTGTATCTAACTCACTTTCTGTCCTAACTTGTATTACCAACCCAAAACTGTATTTTTATGTCTCTCACTCTTATATATTCCACAGCTCTTTTTGAGTTTCTTTTCNGAATTTGGAAACAAAGAAAACTACAACTACANTCATCTAGTCTTCAACTCAATCAGAAACCAGAGAAAGATATACTATTACCTGAGTAAAGAAGTAGTGCAGAGCAAGCAATTCCCAAAATTAAGAAATGACAGAAACAGCCAGCTGCCTGTACAGTCACCCCAAGGTTCCTCTCTNAAGTTGGGGCATCCATCTTCAGCCTACAGGCCTGGAATATCTGGCAAACTTTATAGTGAAGCAGGAATTTTGAAGGACTATCCTGCCTTGTCTTATTAAGATTCAGCAGTCACTTTCTTTTGTGTCCTATTTGTCCAATTTGGACTGTCAGCAGTCAAAGCAAGAGCAGTTTCTTGTCCAGTGGCTAACTTTTGCCATAAAGAAACNAAACTCCATATGGAGTTTCTTTGATGCCCGCCATCTTCCCTGAAGCAGATTGGTGATACTAGGAGAAGACATGTCTCATTTTCATAAAAAAAAAAAAAAAAACTTATGTTATTAAAACATCTTAAATGCCATGTTCTGTAGATTTCTGAAGTGTTTGAAAACTACTTGTCTATCTAAAATATATCTGTGTATGACCTTGTAAACATACCTAACATGACTATAAGTTTGACTATTTAGATGACTAATTATTAATCTGTATTTCTTAATTATACATTACATTCTTAAATGAGTTACAAAAGCACAATAACCAAAATAAGAGTAGAAATGTACATTCAGGACAACAAAATTAACTTTAAATTTGTATCAGTAAATCAAAATCTATANCAATGTAAAATATTTAAGATTAATAGTTGTTTTTTAGATTAAAGTCAATTCAATAATCTAGTCTTTTATCTATCATTTCTATATCTACCCTTTTTCTTTTCAGAAAGAGATCCTTAAATCTAATCTCCTTTCCTTAGCTTTTTTTCCTGGCCATTATCTATAAAAACTTGTAACCAAACCCCCTTTAAAAAATAAATATTGATAATTCATCTTTTGGGAATGTGGGTGTAGTTTTTAGATTATTTCCTGTTGATTGGTGGCATTGACATCTTTGGACCCTGAGAAAATTTAGGATAATTGTTATGCCTTGGCTGGAGTATTTTGTGAGGCTGGATTATCTCAGCATCTTGGAAGCTGTTCTGGATACTGGATTTCAGGGAGACATTATGAAATGCTGCATCACCTGGGCCATCCATTTTCATTGGTATTTGGTCCTCTTCCTCTGAAAATACATAAACTTTTAAAGGTAATACATAACTACATTATTAAAAGTATAGATTGCACATTGTACACAAGTCAGACAAAGATGATTTTTTGTTTTATATTTGAATAGGTAAAATATACATCATGTGTCTTGTAGTTCTTTTAGGTTTATTTCTTTGTTTGTAGTTCCATTTTTCAGGAGGTCTTCCATGATCAAACCTTCTTTTCCTTAACCCAGAATGAATCCACAGACTCTTATTTCCTGTGGAAGTAAAAGCATAACTGCTCTTCCAAAGTAACACATATTTTGACTTAAATTTTGNAGTCAAAATATTTTTAAAATATAAAGATTGGTTTAATCTGTCAGTTTTTATAATCTAGTGTCTCTTAGCACCAAAAAGTTTAAAGACAACACAATAACATATGAGATCCAGACTGTGTATTTCCCATCTTTACATGGCTTTGTTTATGTTACTTTACTTACTTTTAAAGAGTTTTATTATTTTAAAACTATTTTTTTTAATCTAAGACTGTAAATACTCATTTTCTTCTCTCGCCCAAGCCTTTGAATGTTTTTAAACACACTATAAACCATTTAGAGGGTTTTTGTTTTGTCTGAATCTGTCTTTCCTACATATCTCTAACTTTTTTCTGACCACATGAACCTGTAAACTACTAAGTGGCATGGCTAGGACCAAAATGGCAGCTTTGGTGTCTGGCTCTGCCCCACTCCTTGGTTCCCTAAAATTCTAGTCTCATGGTGGAGACACATTTATCACCAGCTCTGGGAGCCATGGTTATTACCCTACTCTCTTTGTGTGTATTTAGAATCCTTTTTCAAGCTCTCTCAGAGTTTATGTGGATGTAGTTGCTCCAAGTTGGGTGCCAGATGAAGCATTAATCTTATTAACCTTCATCAATAAAAAAAACTGGGAATCAGATATTAGGGTAAGAATCTGAAAGATCAGAGAAGCAGGGAGCAGCCACCAGTAACCTACTAAATCTTTTGTTCCTTTTTCCAAAAGGGCCAAGATCCTCTTTCTACCCTGCCGTACTACTTCCTGTCTCCTCTCTGTCTACAGTCCTCCAAACACCTACAGTTAATTTAGGTCAGCTAGTGGCTAGCTCTGCCCTCTGACTCCAAACAAGCTTTATTTTGTCAGAATACAATGAAAATATCGCACAACAATTAACACTGGGAAAAAAATCCAAATGAATCAGTGGTTATCAAACTATTATATTAAAAAAAAAAAAGAGCAGACATGAAGTTTGAATGGATTAGGGAGACAGGAGTAGACCTGGAATATATAGGAGAAGTAGTAGGTGAGGAATATGATCAAAGACATTACCAGAAATTACCAATGAGTTAATAAATTATTGTATTTAAAAATATAAATGAAGTAATTTAATGAAATCACATAGATTTAAAATCGTAAGAATCACAGAAAAATTTAATGAGATAAAGGAGTTTACTAACATAATCCATACATAATTTATGGAAAGAAATCTGTACCAACAAAGCTGGCTTTACTGGTATACTAATATGTGAAAGAGGACATATAATATTAAGTGTAGATATGCAAAATCACTGCAGAAGCTAGCATAAGCTCATGAAAAATAAGATACAACTAAATCTGAAGATGTGGAAAAATTGAGCAATTTTAGATGAAGTTTTCAAAACTGAAAAAAAAANTAGAACTATAATTCTTGTGTAAACTAAAGCAGTTGCTGAAGTAAGTAAATGCCTTCCTTTAGTAAATGAATGGTCAAATGTTTGAATTAATAATAAANGAATGAATAAATAGATTCCAGATTACTTTGTAGCTTCTATCATGCTCAAAGNATACATTTTCACATTATTATATATTTTCTTAACCATAGCCACAGTGATTAGCCAACATGGCTTTTGAGGCTGTATACAACAAATACTAAAAGCTTTAATAGTATTACATGGATAAAAATCAGAGAATAAATTCTCTTATTTTACATTAATATACAAAACCCAATTATATAAATAAATGAAAAAAAAACATGAAATTACAATTTCTAAACTCAAGGATAATAAGAAAACAAAAACAGCCTTAGTGTTGATGTGGAATAGACTTTCAATTTGATAATAAAAATTAAGCCAGGCAAAACATTCTTTTAAGCCTTAGGCAGATTGTAGGCAAGACCCTAATCTATTCAATTCTATGACAAGTGGGTGAAGTGAGGATACTGTAGAAAAAAAAGCCTGAAGCTAGCACTGATTGGGTCATGAGGTTGAATGTATAAAAGTATATTTTGAAGCAGCAAGTGCTAATAGAGAAGCTATGGGAAATTCTGTAGCATATCTACTCAAGATAATTGATGAACTTGACAATAAACAACAGACATTTCA
>LZPO01036046.1:16556-28325 GCA_001675575.1 Neotoma lepida | reverse complement strand
GGTTGATGCTGGGATTAAAGGCATGTGCCACCACCTCCTACTGCTAGTTCCCCATGTGACCTTGGAGTCACAGAGAACCAAATGGATTAAGGGAGTGTGCTAACTTGCATGGCTATTGTTTTTCTACTAGTGGCTGGCAGCCCCNTTTTTCCTCTGATCCTCAGATAAATTTTATTANGGAAGACAAATAAAATATCACCACATATGTAAGTTTAGAAATATTAGACTGAAGCATTCAAGATTTTTTAAAATTTTCTTCATTTTATTTGGATTGGGTCTTTATGGGCTTTATAGGCTTTTTAGCAAAGAGTTATTAGATATGCTGATGTGACAAATGCTATGGATACTGCTAANTGTGCAGATGAGATTCTGGCATTTTTAGCATAATTTGGAAATAATAGTGCACAACACACATACACACACAGAGTAAGAAGATAAGGCAATGTTTCTCAGAAGATGCTGACATTATGCTGACCCTGTGTTAGGCATAATTTATGTGATACTGAGCGTGGGTTAGACTTATCTGATATTACCCTGAGCCTAGTTTAGGTATAACTGAGTCTAGGTTAGGAATAACTATGTTATATTGAGTCTAGGTGAGACTAATATGCTCCTAAGCTTTCTATGTCATCAGAAAATCCACACTTAGCAATGGAGAATACCAAAACTAGCTCCATAGTGATACTTTCTTGTATGATAATTGTCATGGGACACTGGCTTCCCCAAACAGTCATATAGTTAAATGCTGTCTTACATCATGCAAATGGTTATTGATTTAATATGGAAACTGATATCATATCAAGCATTTTCTTGGCTTCTGTATTCCTTGTCATGTCAATATATGGTCCTTCCCCTCAGAGTTAAGAGAACCCCATGAAAGTTTGGGAGGAAATACTGTAGGCATCAGAGGGGATGCAGAACACTCAAAGAACACAATGCACTGAATCAACTAAGCAGAGCTCTTATTGGCTCAGAGAGACTAAAGCAACAAGCACAGGACTTATATGTTATGGCTGTCAGTGTGGTGTTTTGTGGAACTCCTAACAGTGGGAGGAGGTATGTCTCTGACTCTTTTGCCTACTCTTGGGACTCTTCCTCCTATTGTGCTCCCTTATCCAGCCTAGATATGAGGGGTTTTGCCTTGACTTATTTTATCTTGTTTTGTCCTGTTTGCTTGTTATCTCTTGGAGGCCTGCTCTTTTCTGTAGGGGAATGGAGGGGGAGTATCTATGAGGGAAAGGGGAAGTGGGGAAGCTGAGAGAAGTAGAGGGAGGAGAAACTGGTCAGAATATATTATATAAAAGAAGAATCTGTTTTCAATAAAAAAAAGCCCCTTGCTACACCAGTGACCAAACCAGCACCTAGAACCACAGGTAAGCCCCTCCCTCATAGACCATCAACACTCTCTCAGTGCCCAACCAGCCTACCACAACCTCCTCGTGTCTTCTTGTTATAATATCCTGGCCCATAACACTGGTAGAAGCCACCTTCTCCACCAGAGACCAAGCTGGCACCTAGTAATCAAGGTAAGATCTCTGCCTGCTGATTACCAGCAATTCCTATCAACCCACCTTAGCCATCTCTCCTCCCTCCATTACTATATTCTGATCCATAACTCCTGTAGAAACACCTGCCTCCTCAGAGGCCNAGCTGGCTGCCAGAACCCCAGGTAGGCTGCATGCCCATGGACCACACCCACTTTCTCAGCNACTGCATCGCCTCCCCTAACTGGCCCTCCCATAACCATAACCTGGCCCCCAACTCCAATAGAGGCACCCTTCTGGACCAGAGAACACACACCACCAGAACCACAGGTATGTTACCTGCTTGAGCACTGTCTTCATTCAGTGCCCAATCAGCCTACCCCAAATCTCCCTACCCCTCCAGACCCCTGTATCCTAGCTCCCAACTTCTTCAGAGGACCCCCACCTAGAACAGAGGACACATCAGCTGCCAGAATTCCAGACCCCAACTCAGGCTGAAATGTTCTACTTAATAAGAGGCCATATGGCTGTCAGAAATCAAAGCCCTAACAAGGGTGGAGATGCTGTATTCAACCACAGGCCTCTCTGCCTGAAAGACCAGAGAGCAAACAGAAACCAAGGAACAAAACACCCATCCAACAAAGACAAACTCAGAAACCAGCACCTATCCCTATAATTACCCAAGCATCCAGATGACTAGACACTAGTATAAGAATACATTCAACAGCACAAGAGAAATATGTGACTATCAGATCCCAGCTATCCTAGTATAGCATGGCTCAAGTATTCCAACACAGTTGAAGCACAAGAAAACAACCTTAAAATGAATTTAATGAAGATTATAGAGGTCCTTAAAGAGGAAATGAATGAATCTCCTAAAGAAATCCAGGAAAAGACAAAAAAATAGGAGGAAACCAATAAATCCCTTCAAGAAAGCCAAGAAAGCACAAACAGTTTAATCAAACAAATATAACTACTCAAGACCTGAAAAAGAAAACAGAAGCAATAAGGAAAATACAAACTGAGAGAATTCTGGAAATGAAAAATCTAGTTAAGTGAACAGGAACTATATCTCCAACAGATGAAAGAGAGAATCTCAGGCATTGAAGACACAATAGAAGGAATATATACATCAGCCAAAGAAAATGTTATATCTAAAAATTTCCGAAAGTAAAACTACCAGGAAATCTGGGACACTATGAAAAGACCAAACCTAAGAGTAATAGGAGTAGAAAATAGAGAAGAATCCCAGTTCAAAGTCCCAGAAAAATTTTTAACAAAATCAGAAGAAAATTTTTCTAACTTAAAGGAGGACATGCCTGCCGGGCGGTGGTGGTGCACGCCTTTAATCCCAGCACTCGGGAGGCAGAAGCAGGTGGATCTCTGTGAGTTTGAGGCCAGCCTGGGCTACCGAGTGAGTTCCAGGAAAGGCGTGAAACCCTGTCTCGAAAAACAAAAAAAAAAAGAAGGACATGCCTATAAAGGTACAAGAAAATTATTGAACACCAAATAGATTGAACTAGAAAATAAATGAACACAATGAACAAAAATTTAAGCATATGAAACCAAGGAAAGATTATCAAAAGCTGTAAGGGGAAAAAGCCAAATAACATATAAAGGCAGAATTAGAATTACATCTGACTTCTCAACAGAGACTCTAAAAGCCAGGAGGGCCTGGACAGATGTCCAGCATTCTCTGAGAGATGACAGATGGCAGCCCAAACTACTATATCAAGGAAAACTTTCAAACACAATAATGGATAAAACAAGATATTACTAGATAAAGTCAATTTTAAACAATATCTACCCACAAATCCAGCCCTACAGAAGATACAAGAATGAAAACTTCTGACTCAAGGAGTTAACTACACCCATGAAAACACAGAAAATAAACAATCTCACACCATGAAAACCAAAGAAGGGAAACACAATCAATGCACACACACCACACCACCAATAATGACAACAAGAAAATAACAGGAATTAAGAATCATTGCTCACCAATCTCTCTCAATATCAATGGACTCAATTCCTCAATAAAAAGAAACAAACTAACAGAATGGATGCAACAACTGGATCCATCCTCTGCTTAATACTAGAAACACACCTCAACATCAAAAATAGACTTTATCTTAAAGGGTTGGAAAAATATTTTCCAAAAAAATGGACCTAAGAACAAAGCTTGTATAGCTACTGTAAAATCTAACAAAATAGACTTCAAACCAAATTTAATCAAAAGAGACATGGAAGGACACTTCATACTCATCAAAAGAAAAATCCACCAAGATGACATTTCAATTTTTAACATCTATATCCCAAATACAAGGGCAACCATGTTTGTAAAGGAAACACTACTACAGCTTAAATCATACATCAACTCTCAGACATTGATAGTGGGAAACGTCGAAACCCCACTCTTGCTAATGGATACGTCAACCAGACAAAAACTAAACAGAGAAATGCTAGAGCTAACAGGCATTATGAAACAAATGGACCTAACATATCTACAGAATATTTCACCCAAACATAAAAGAATGCACTTTCTTCTTGGCACCTCACAGAACATTCTCCAGAATTGGCCACATACTTGGTCACAGAGCAAGTTTTAACAGATACAAGAAAAGGAAAGTAGCTCCTGTATCCTATCAGACCACCATGGATTAAAACTGTATTTCAACAACAAGAGAAATAAGAGAAAGCCTACAAACTCATGGAAACTCATATAAAGTCTCTGCTGAATGACTACTGGTTCAAGGCAGAAATAGAAATTAAAAGCTTTCTAGAATTCAATGAAAATATTTATACAACATACTCAAATTTATGGGACACAAAGAAAGCAGTGCTAAGGGGAAATAATTGCCTACATTTGAAAAAAAAAAAGAAAGAGAAATCTCATAATAGCAAATTAGCAGCACACCTGAAAGCTCTAGAACAAACGAAGCAAGCTCACCCAAAGGAGTAGATGGCAGGATATAATTAAACTGAGGGCTGAAATCAATAAAATAGAAACAAAAAGAAAAATAAAAACATGCACTGAAACAAAGAATTGGTTCTCTAGTAAAACCAACATAATAGACAAACCCATATCCAAAGTGATGAAAAGATAGAGTGATAATACACAAGCTAACAAAATCAGAAACAAAAAGGGGGACAAAACAACAGATACTAAGGAAATCCAAAGAATCATTAGGTCATAATTTTAAAAAATTGTATTTACCAAATTGGACAATCTAAAAGAAATACAGATATCTGTTTAGATACCACTTACCAAAGATAAATCAAGATCNGTTAAACAATTTAAAAAGACCAATTACCCTTAAGGAAATAGAAGTCTTTCTTAAAGTCTTCCAACCAAAAGAAAAAAGCCCAAAGATGGAGTTTTAGGGTAGAATTCTACCAGACATTCAAAGAAGGGTTAATGCTAATACTCTTCAAATCATTCCACAAAATAGAAAGAGAAAGAATATTTCTAAATTTGCCAAATTCATCTTATGAGGCCATAGTCACAGCAATCCACAAACCACACAAGAATTCAACAAAGAAAGAGAATTATAGACCAATTTCCATAATAAACATAGATGCAAAATTACTGAATAAAATCTTGTAAATGGAATCCAAGAACACATGAAGAGAATCATCCACCATGATCAAGTAGGCTTTATCCCACAGATGCAGGGAGGTTTCAACATACAAAAATCAGTCAATATAATCTGTTATATAAACAAATTGAAAGAAAAATAAAAGACATGATCACCTCATTAGATGCTGAAAAAAATCTTTTACAAAAATCCAAAACCTCTTCATAATAAAAGTCTTGGAGTGTTTAGGGATATAAGGGGCATACATAAACATAATAAAGGCATTTTACAATAAGCCTATAGAAAACATCAAATTAAATGGAGAGAAACTCAAAGCATTTCCAATAAAANCAGGAACAAGACAAAGCTGTCCACTCTTCCCAAAGCTATTCAGTATAGTACTTGGAAGTTCTCTCTAGAGCAATAAGACAAATAAAGGAGGTCAAAGGGATATGAATTTGAAGGGAAGAAGTTAAAATATAGCTATTTGCAGATGATATGATCTAATATGGTATAGTATACATGAACAACCCCCAAAATTCTAGCAGGGAACTCTTACAACTGATAAACATCTTCAGCAAAGTGGCTGGATACAAAATTAACTTAAAAAAAGCAGTATCCCTTCCTATATACAAATGACAAACAGGCTGAGAAAGAAATCTGGGAAATGACACCCTTCACAATAGCCACTAATAATGTAAAATAACTTGTAATAACTCTAACCAAGCAAGTGAAAGACCTCTATGATTAAAACTTCAAATCTTTGAAGAAAGCAATTCAAGAAGATAACAGAAGATGGAAATAGCTCCCATGCTCATGGATCAGTTAGATTAACATAGTAAAAATGGCCATCCTACAAAAAGTGATCTACAGATTCAATGCAATCACCATAAAAATTCCAATGCAATTTTTTAAGAAAAATTTTATTCATTTTAAATACCAATCTCAGATCCCCCTCTTCTCTCTTCTCCCCTTCAGCCTCCCCTTCCCCAACCCAGCCCCATTCCCTCCTACAAGAGGGTAAGACCTCTCATGGGATGTCAGCCTAGCCTAGTACATTCAGTAGAGGCAGGTCTAAGCCACCCCCCCCCTGGTTCAAGGCTGTGCGAGATGTCCCATCATAGGCAGTGGGCTCCAAATAGCCTGTTCACGCACCAGGGATGGATCCTGATCCAACTGGCAGGGAGCCCCTTAAACAGATCAAGCTACACAACTCTCTCACTTATACAGAGGTCCTAGTCCAATCCCATGGAGGCGCCACAGGTGTCCAACACAATTCTTTACAGACCTTGAAAGGACAGTTATTCACTTAATATGGAAAAACGAAAAAACAGTATAAAACAATCCTGTGCTATAAAAGAACAAATAGAGGTTATCATCATCCCTGATTTGATTTGAAACTGTACTACAGAGCTTTAGTAACAATATTTGCATGTTTTTGTCATATGAGCAGAGAGTTGATCAGTGGAATTGAATTAAAGACCCAGAGGTCAATGGACACAGCTATGGACACCTGAGTTTTTTTTATCAAGAATCCATAAGTATACAATGGGGAGAAATCATCTTCAACAAATGGTACTGGTATAACTGGATGTCTGCATGTATAAGAATGTAAATTGATCGATACCTATCACCTTGAACAAAACTCAGTATCATGAGGATCAAAGTCTTCAACATAAAACCAGATGTGCTGAACCTAATATAAGAGAAATTGGGCCTTGAAGACAACTTCCTGAACAGGATACAGATAACTCACACACTAAGGTAGATAATTAATAAATGGGACCTCATAAAAGCTCTCTAAGGCAAAGGACACCATCAATAGGATAAACCATCAGCCTACAGAATGGGAAAAATGTTTCACCAACTTCACTTCTCATAGAGGACTAATATCCAAAATATATAAAGAACTCAACAAACAAGACGTCAGCAAACCAAACAATCCAATTTAAAAATAGAGTACAGATATAAACTGAATTCTCAAGAGAGGAATCTCAAATGGCTGAGAAACACTTAAAGAAATGTTCAATATCCTTAATCACCAGGGAAATGTAATTCAAATGACTGCTAGATTCTATCTTACAACTGTCAGAATGGCTAAGATCAAAGACACAAGTGANAGCTCATGGTGGAGAGGATGTGGAGCAAGAGGAACACTTCTCCATTGATGGTGGGAGTGAAAACTTGTACAGCCACTTTGGAAATAAATATAGTAGTTCCTCTGAAAATTTGGGGTCAATCTACCTCAAGACCCTGCTATACTACTCTTGGGNATGTATGCAAAAGACAAAGACACTTGCCCAGCTATGTTCATAGCAGCTTAATTTGTAGTAGCCAGAACATGGAAACAACCTAGAATGCCCCTCAAACAAAGAATGGATAAAGAAAATGTAGTATATTTACACAATGGAGTATTACTCAGCTGTTAAAAACAATGACATCAGGAAATTTGAAGGCAACTTGATGGATCTACAAAAAAATCATCCTGAGTGAGATAACCAAAACCCAGAAAGACAAACATGTACTCACTTGTAAGTGGACATTAGCTATTAAGTAAAGGATAATCTTGCTACAATACACAGACCCAGAGAGGCTAAGTAATAAGGAATGCTCAAGAGGGGACTCATGGATCTCCCTGAGAATGGGAAATAAAATAGGTTTTGTGGTTAGACCAGGTTCAGGTGGGAATGGGAACAGGAATCACATTGAGAAGGAAGTGATGGAGGGAGAGAGTATAGGGAGAAATAACTGGAACTGGGAGCATCTGGAAGGCAATGTGAAAACCTATGGCAGTGGAAACTTACTGGAATCTATGACTATGGCCCTAGTGAGGACTTCTAGTAATGGAGGATACAGAATCAGAACTAGCCATCTTCTATAACTAGGTAAGGATTCCAGTAGTGGTACTGGGACACCAACANAGCCACAAAAATTTGACCTACAACCTATCCTGCTTGCAAAATATGCTGGAGGCAATGGTGGCTCAGAACTTGTGAGAGTGGGCTACAAATGCCTGGTTCTAACTTGAGGCTTATGCTCCAAGAGGGAGCCCACTCCTGACACTTCCTGCATGGCCAGGAACCAGAGGCAGGGCAGTCCAGAGACCCAGGATAGAACCAAACACAACAGGCAAAACAGAAAAAGGCAATNAAATGATTCTTAATGATATTGTGCTATACTCATAGATCAGTGTCTAACTTAATTGCCATTCAAGATGTGCCATCCAGAAACAATAGGAGCAGATGCAGAGACCCACAGCCAAACACTAGGTGAAGCCAGAGAAACCTTGCAGAAGAGGGGAAGGAATGATTATAGAAGCCAGAGGGATCAAGGAAACCACAAGAACATGGCCAACAGAATAAACTAAGCAGGGCTAATGAGGGCCCACAGAGACTGAAACAACAAGCATGGACCCTGTATGAGTCTGACCTCAGTCCTCTGCGTATATGTTATGGCTGTGTAGCTCAGTGTTCTTATGGGACTCCTAACAGTGTGAGTTGGGGGTGTCTCTGACTCTTTTGCTTGCACTTGGGACCCTTTTCCTTCTACTGGGTTGCCTCTTCAACATTGATATGAGGACTTGTTCCCATTCTTACTCTATCTCATTAGTACATGTTAAGTGATTATCCCTGGGAGGCCCACTCTTTTTTAGGAGAAAAGGAGAAAGAGAAAATCTAGGGAAGAGAGGGGGTTGTGGGAGGAATGGGGGAGTTGAGGGTGGGGAAATTGCAGTTGGGATATAATGTATGAGAGAAAATTAAAAAGATAAAAATTAAAAATTAAAAAAACAGATTATAAATAAATAAAATAAAAATTTCAACAACAGATTAAAAAATGGCTGCTATATCAGCATAAGTAATGATGAACTATTGCTTGAGAGTCACAGAATATAGTTCCTGTGTAAAGGGAAAGATTAGGTTTCCTCAAAAGCTGACATTGTACCATCTTGGGCTCAGTAAGGTTTATTTGTATGTTTGGTGGTGATTATGTATTATATAGCTCAGAATGCCAAGCAATATATCCTGCCTCTAGTTTGCTGCATGTTTATCATGTCCACAGACATGATTATTATTGTCCACAGACATCTGCAATCTGTCCTTTTGTGGGGAAAAACCCCTCCTGAAAAACCCACTGGCCAAGAAAATGGGGCAGGAAATGTATATAACAAAAATGTAGGCAATCATCTCAATTCAGTAAAATCTCTCCTGGCTGAAATCACTTGTGAAGATAAAAGGCAGAAGGAGAAGACGGGCACCAATTTAATTAGCCATCCCAGTTTGAGTCTTTGTCATGGCTCATGAAACAGATTACCAAAAAGTATCCTATTAAGTCAGAAAGAACAAATAGTTCAGAAGGATATGAATAAGACTCAAGCAGACATGCAGAGATTTGACTTCAACATGTTTTTCATTAAATTAAACGTGCACATTATGGATTCCTTCCCTTTATGGAAATATAGAAGGGAGCAGCATTGAAGTGTATGCTAAAATTTATTGTGTCTTTAACACTATAGGAAATCATTAGGAGCAGACATNGTGAAGTAGACTTCGATGGAAGCCCTGCCATTCTGTTCTCTGAAGCAGCTCATTTCCCTTTTGCTGAAGAACAAGTTTTGCAAAATGATAGAAAAGCAGTTATCCAAGACCCACTAAGGACCTAGGAACCAGACATCTGAAGAAATGAGATAAAAAATCATCACACTCTTACAAGAGAGGACTAGAACATGCTTCAAGTTCATGACTGAAAAAAAATCCCCCAAATAACCCATTTTCTGATTGAATTTAAGTTCTGCCTCACAAAATTAAACTCATGCCTGACACCATTATCAAATTAAAAGCCTATGGCTATACAGTAATGAGATCTAGGGGAGAATCTACTATTATGCTGCTAAAAGGACATAGTATAAAACTGACTTCTAATGACTACTGTTATTTCCAAAGATCGATGCATCTCTCATCCCTCACCTAAGAAGTTATCATCTATAGTACGTGATAAATTATACAGTAACCCCAAACTGAACCAAGTGAATAAAACAAGAAACTACAGAATGCTCCACTCTAAACAGAACACATATACCACATGCCTCACCAAGGCTCAAGGACAATCGGATAAAAGGGGGCAGATAGAGAGTCAGAGCCCAAGGCAATGGATTTCTACAAGAAAATATTATTAAATATTATTATGTGAACATAATAGGGAAGCTGCACATATGAGTTCACAAAGGTCATAACAACATGCACAAAACCTATACAAGCCCAAGCAAGACCAAATCCAAGCACATAAGGAGGAGATGGACACAGAATCCCACCCTTTTCCATAGAGATACTGGAAAATTTTAACTGATGAGAAAGTGAGAGAAGGTTTTCATAGCCCCTGGTAAGCCAAGCACTCTCTAATGGAAGATCCCATACTCATGATCATTTGAGAATCAGAGATTGGGCTTAAAGATTAAAAATAATAGAATACAAAGTTGGCAGAGTATAGAATGGGGTGAAGTGGCCAAGAATTGGAAGGTGAATATCATTAAAATGCATTGTATGAAACTCTCAGAGAACTAATATAATATAAAAAACAAAAGTCAGTGGGATCTCTAGAGTCTACTTCTAATAATTAAGTTGTCTTTCCATTACTTTGAATACGGATGACTTAATTACCCTTGTGATAGTACACTAGACAATGTTAGCAATAATATATTATGGACCAGCAAGAAAACATTACTAGATTGCATTCAAAGTTCCACAGTGGATTTTGTTGTACTTTTTACATTTTTGGATTTACTATTTATATTTAATATTTATTTACTATTTACTATTTATATGCTGAATTTTCCCATTCATAATTTATGACATTTTTGAAGAGGCAAGAAAATACAAAATGAAAGCTAATAGGGGTTGAAGCCGTTGTTCAGCATGAGTGCTTGCTGCTTTTCTAAGAGAACTGAGTTTGATTCCCAGCACCTATAGAAGCTAGATCACATCACCTGTAACTTCAGCCCCAGGTTGATAAATAAAGCTGTTTGGCCAATGGTGAGGCAGAATAAGGTTAGGCAGGACATTCGAACTAGGGGAAGAGAAGGAGAAAGCAGAGCTGGGCAGATGCCATTCTGCTGTCCAGAAAACAACATGTAACAACACACAGGAAAAGCCACGTGGAACACGTGGCGACATAGATTTATAAAATAGGTTAATTTAAGATGTAAGAGCTAGCTAGCGAGAAACCTGCCAGGGCCATAGTTTAAAAATGATATAAGCCTCTGTGTGTTTATTTGGGTCTAAGTGCCGTGGGAGCTGGGCAGGATCAGAGACCGAGACCGGACAAACTTTCGTCTACAAATGGCGCCCATACNTGGTGGCAAGACTTTCCACCTAAAACTTGAGAGAACTTAAAAACAAATTCTAAAATTGAGCTAAGAGCAGCTTTCTACTTCATGTCTCATGCGGCCACGAGACGCCACAGCATTCAGGCTTGAGCGCATCATGATACATTCCCGCTATGGTACACAGTAGCATCTGCAAGCCACACAGTACTCTCTGAATGGTGGATTTAGCTTTTGCTAGTTAAAAAAAAAAAGGGGGTTTCTGGGCTACACACTGCTGGATTGGCGGCATAAACCCACTGTTTCCCAGAGTTGGCAGTAAACATGGTTTCACCAGAGCTGGTGGTAAATGTGCTTCTGCCATATTGAAAAGCTAAAATGGGTGGAGTCA
>LZPO01036046.1:0-14648 GCA_001675575.1 Neotoma lepida | reverse complement strand
AGATTTATAAAATGGGTTAATTTAAGATGTAAGAGCTAGCTAGCGAGAAGCCTGCCAGGGCCATAGTTTAAAAATGATATAAGCCTCTGTGTGTTTATTTGGGTCTAAGTGCCGTGGGAGCTGGGCGGGATCAGGATCGGAACCAGACAAACTTTCGTCTACAAAACTGATATGTCACCAGCCGATCTTATATAATAGGGTGCATTCTGTAAAAATGTTACAAATAGGAAATATCATTTTATACAAAAGCCATAACTATCTGGTTAATTCATGTCAAACTGTTCCCAGTTAGAAATATGAAGAGTACTGCATAGCTTCAAGATGAATTTCCTATTGACAGTCTAACAGATTTTTGAGGACTATCTAAATTAGAATATCTAATAGTTTAAGTCAAATTATTAGAGAAAAAATTAAAAATTAGAAAATTTAAT
Source organism: Neotoma lepida (assembly GCA_001675575.1). Taxonomy (NCBI): domain Eukaryota; kingdom Metazoa; phylum Chordata; class Mammalia; order Rodentia; family Cricetidae; genus Neotoma; species Neotoma lepida. The sequence continues at coordinate 14,217 of LZPO01036046.1, read as the reverse complement.
TAGCAATGTTTGATCAAACAAAGTTGGTTATGATTGAAATATGAATCTTTCATTTAACATTTTAGGTTACAATCTGAGATATAATAGCAATTGAATGGTGGTTATCCTCCTGTGTTATCAGTATTTAATTGCACACATTAATGTGTTTGAATTTTTATGTAGATCACATTAGTTGTCTTTAAATTTATCCATATTCATGAATCCAGCTTTACTTAAGTCTTCTTATATATGAACCTAACTTTAAAGTTTAAATGAATTGAAAGAGTTCAATATCTTATGCCATTCTTGTTAAGAATGCATACACATTTTTTTCCTTCTCTGTTCTCACTGGATAGTTTTATTGCCAATTTATGGGAAAGAGACACTTAAAATGTGTGATTATGTGACAAAACTTACTGGAGTAAAGTTATATTTACATTTATATGCTGGTGATCTACAATCATAAAATATCATTTAAAAAATCATGTGATTGTAACTAATTATGTGCCCAGTGACTTTTCATTAGCCTAAAAGAGAAGGTTTATGGTTTGTAGGTCTGGAAAATCTGGTGAGAAGCATAGGGACCTTTGGTAGCCTCATAGCAGCTGCGAATGTGGGTATGGTTCCAGAGGATATTTCCTTTGACTCTCAGGAACTTCCAGCACCTTAACACTGAAGGACAAGAGGCTTCTTGAGTTAAGACATGTTTGTGATTTGTGTTTGTGGTGCCATCTTACTTAAAAATATATTAAAGCTATCCTTTTAATCACACACTCATCTATTTTCTATAGATATGCTTGGAATGTTTACCTAGGGCGTTATCCCAATGTTTCACATGGGCTGTATGCATGGTACTTTTTGAGAATGATAATTATCCTAATAGCATAATAAGGAACTATATGTCCTCTGGACACATAATGTTTGGAAAGGTCATGATAAATTAGTCAGCTTATGGTATTAAGGTCTCAAGGGGAAGAAATATAATATTAGCAAAAACAAAAGTAAAAAGGATAGAAAAAATAAAAAAAAAGGGAACTACACATGAGTAAGCTCAAATGTGGGCCTCGAGTTGAGAATGACACTAGTAAAGTCAATAATGGGTCTCTCAATGTGTGTGTTGAGCAGTGCTTCTTATGCATAAGCATAGGGTTTAGTGGTAACAACCTAGGATTCAACTTTTCATTAATAAAGAAAATATATAGACAATAAAAGAAAACCATTACGTTTGCTTAGTATATTTTCTAAAGAAATAACTGACATGCCCTAAAAATCCATGGAAATTAACTTGGAGAACTACTGTGGAATATTCTTTTGTACACTGTGAAGTTATGTTGTTCTCATTGTTAATAAAAAGTTAATTGGCTGATAGCTAGGCAGGATTTGGGAGACAGAGAGAAACCTAGGAAGTCAGAGGAGTCGTGAACCAGACACAGAAGAAGCAATGTGGGAAGTTAATAGACGAGGTAAATGAGCCTCAGGGCAGCATATATATTAATAGAAATGGGTTAATTTAAGTTCTAAGAGCTGGCTGGAGACAAGCCTAAGCTATCAGCTGATCATTTATAATTAATAAGTCTCTGTGTGGTTATCCGGGGAGCAGTTGGCAGGACAGAGCTGATTAGTAGTCTAGACAGAAAACTCCACCTACAGACAACCACATTAGAGCAGCATCACATGGGACAGACTGAGAAGTATAGTGTGAAAATGTGATGAGTTAAAGAGTAAAATCATTCTGTACAATCTAAATGTCAGACAAATATCAGGGGNATTATGACGTACTAGGAATCAAGACTGGTACAGTTTTGAATTAAACAGAGAACAGCTCTTTAAATAACTACAGAGCCACCTAGAGAACCAACTCCCTATGTAAAAATAACATTTACTGTGTTTATGGGTTTTAAGACATTTGTAGGATTTAAATGTCAATTATTTTCACATATACTCTATGAATATTCATGTTTACATAATTTTGGAAGGGAAATACATGGCATAGAATCAGGCAAAGTGTCACTCACTCCATCCCACACAATGCNACAAAGCAGAATTCAAAGACACTAGAGATATACATGCTTTATTTCATTTTGTCACCATGAGGAGCTCAACAGCTTTCCCACCAATGCAGAGAACTCTGTTCTTCCTGACTGTAGACTTCCACACAAGAAACATGATATTTTGTTTAGGCATGATGCATTAAAAAAAATGTCTTCTAATATTTCTTTTCTTACAATATTGTTTTTCTCATCTTAAGTCTGTAAAGGTAAACTATCCAATCAATTTTCAAGAGACATTTATTTATGGCAGGTTTACTTTTTCTCAACTAGCCATCATTGTGTCATTGTGACTATGATTGTGTTAAAAGGTCCCTTTTAAAATCACTGCCCTCTGATTAGTGAAGTAGCACAAATATTGATTTCTACAAGAAAGCAGACAAGTCCACAGNCCACATAAAAAAGTAGAAAGGGGACTGGACATAAGCCCCGGTTGATTCATTCTGATTATTTGTTTACTTATTGCAATTTGTGTTATTTGCCTTGAAATTTGTATGAGTATTACTAGTGTAGGGATGATTAAGAAAAAACATCTGAAAAGAGCAACAGGGAGTATCAATAAGAGAAAAACACAGACACGTGGGAGGATAATGGATTGAATTTATGGGGTAAAGCAAAAAGAAAAAGGAAAAAAAATAAATAAGTCACACTCAGATCATGTTATTCCCATCATCATCACTACAGATTGCTAATGCAATCATTATTGTAAATGTAAATAGAACGGAACACTAAATCGTAGCACTAAATGAAGACTGTGCTCATGATAACTGTCCTAATTACATGATTAAACAATTCTATATACTGAACACATCACACAATTTATCATTTAATCCACTCAACAACTCTATTAGACAACTTTAAAAAAATCTTTAAAGTCTTGAGAAATATGAAGTGTCTTGGAGAGCACCAGACTCTCACTATTTACAAAATAAGAAGTGTTTCTTCTTTGTTTCTCTGTAGTTGTGTTTTCAATGAATCAATTAGATAAGTAGGGTAAATCTACTGATGTACACATCATTGTTATTCTCATTATAAATACAAGAATGAAGAAGTAGGGGATTCACAAACCTAAAAACTGAACAGGAACAGGGAGGTTTACAAGTTATATAAGGTAAATGATTTATAACTCCAGAAATAGTATTTCATCCTTAAAAGTTACTTTTCCTACTTTTGAATAGACCATGTACATTCAAAATTATAAACAGTATCCTTACATCTTTAACTGGATTTTCTCACAGTCAAAAAATGACTCATGATCACCAGACAAAAGACCCCAATATCAATGGCTGGGTATGGAGTTAGAAACATCACCATGATGTTGTCTTGCCTTGGATGTAAGGGAGACTTGTGCATATAGAAACATCATGAGTAAAGAAGGCATGATTTTGCCAAAGGTGAACCTTTCTTCTTTCTGGTTAGTGTTCACTGAATATGATTTTTCCAGGTGGAACAAACAACCTTCAGGGATAAGGGAATCTGGGTGGTGTTTTAAATCCTTTTCTGTTGTTTGGGAAAGAACTCAGAACAGTAGTCTATGANCAAAACTTGAAGTTTCTTCCCTGGAACTATGTGTTTGAAATCTGGNAAGAAAAAAAAAGCACAGGATATTGCTATCTCCTCAATTAAAAAAATAATTACTTTCTTTATTTTTTGAGATTGAAAGTAATCTCTATTTTATACCTCTGCCAGTTGCAAATGAAGTAAAATGTGATCCTAGACAAGAATAAGGGGAACAAATTCAGATGATGACAGGGAGTATTAATTATGCTAAGAGCTAATAAATTATAAGTAATAGAAAATGGTAAATGTTCATTAAACTGTAATATGATGCCACTGGAGATTTGAAGATTGTAAAATCAATGAATTTTATTTTCAGAGAAAACACAAGATAAAATTATGAAGCTATGACAAATATACCTTCTTCTGTAAAATAAATCTTAAGATTACACATGAGAGAGATCATTAGCCACAAAGGGATGTGGTTGTTATTTTAGAGTGATTTTTATTGTTAGAAAAAAGTTGAAGGAATAAAAGCTTCAACATGAAGGAACTACTGATGGCAGACACTGAAAGAAGGCTGTACTCCTTAGGAATGTACAAGGTAAGTTGCAGATGAGAGGAAGAGAGGCATTTCCAGAGAAGCCATAAATCTGGAAGAAGTTTGCCGAAAAGAAGAAATGTTTTTAAGAATTACACTTTGAAGGGACTGCAGACCTAAAGGACTCACTGGTCATCTGAAAACAAAAGTGAAAGGATTAGGAGTCTAAGGAGTTGTACACCCTGGCTGAAAGCAATGAAATTGATGCTAAATATCTTGAAGGAAAGAATATATCTAAAAGACCCCTACTAAGCTCAAGTTATTGCTCAAGAGTAGAGCTCTCACCTCTCATGTGTATAGCCTATCTGTTCCCTAACAACATGATAAAAAGATAGACCAAAAAACAGGTAAGTAGATGATAGGTAATAGCAGATTCATCATAAAGACAAGATCAAATTGTGGCTGAGATAATGAAGATGTAATAACTTCTGAGCAGACACAAACTGACCTTCCAGCAGCTGGTAATCAGAGCACTGTGATGGAGGAGATAAATACATGGATTTATAGGTTATTATTTAGATTACCTTCACTAACTTGAATAAGGACATTGGTAAGGAAGATAAATTCCAGAAGCTATAGTTTCAGTTTCTCCTGGAGGAATGTGGGCAGAGGTTGTTAAGAAGAATCCTTAGTGTCACTGAAATTACACCTGGCACCTATAGAGCTAGTAAGCAAGGGTTACAAAGGGGATGCTTGCATGGCCATTGCATTCAATAGGTACAGTTTTATGCTTTGCCCCTGAAACATCTGAAATATTTAAAATAAGACTAGTGTCTTAATTTTCAGTTTCCTTACTTTTATAATGGAAAGTAACTGGAGAAACATCAGAGTGATTTATTGAACTAAAGACAATGGTAATGGAACCTGCCTCATGACATCAAGCACCCCATAAGTATTTGGAATAATTACACTGCATGTCAATCTTTCACTCAAAATCAGTGCACATGATAAATAAAAAGTTAAAATTATAGAGAGAATGAAGTCAAGAGAGAAGCACTTGATTTTTCTATTACAAATAATATATGGAGTATGCCTTCTCCATTAAGTAGAAAGTGAGAATAAAGTTCAGGGTTAATTTTTTAAAAACCAGTTAATTTGCTCCAAGAGTGACAAAAACTATTAACTTATTGCCACTTATTCCATTTCTTCACACATGGGAAAAATATTAACTCAACCCCTAATACAGCTCCAATGCCTGGAAGTAGTTTTATCACTAGCTTTTTAGGTCACTACTTGAAGTTTGTTATTGAAATATGATTTTTAAATAGCAGAAGAGCTGCATATGCTAGGTGAATGAAATCTTGAAACTTAAAGACAATGTACTTTCTTCTCTAATTAGTGGCAATAAGACACTGAAATAAATATGGTTGGTGTGTCTTCACCAAATCATTTCCAGGGCAAGAGAATGAACAACTTCTAAATATTCACTACTTACTTGGTTTCATTTGACAATTAGGTAAAGGGAGTATATTTCAAATGTGTGTTAAGGAGGCAAATGGCAAAGAGACCATGAGACACAGTGCTCTGTCTAACAGGAGCAGGAACCTCAGCACCATCTATGGAGATGCATCCCAAGCCCCAGTTTAGAGTCAGCCAAGTGATCTTTCATTGAAGAATGAATGCTTGGATGATGCACGTGCTTGTTTAGGTGTGGAAGGTTTATGAAAATTGCTCTTATGTCTCAGTACTCTGTGCTTTTCCATGCTAGTTAGAACTCTTGGTTTCCGAGTAAAGAGAACCACTGTTATATCAAATCTTGAAAAACAGAGACCCAGTCCAGAAAACACTTCAAACAACCATGTGCAGTCCAAGGAGGCATTTGTTTGCTACTTCCATGTTTTCCTTCCTCAAAACTGGGTGACAAAGGCTCTGCATGCTCACATGCCATCACTATCACTGAGCTGAGTCTCCTAGCAATGACAAATCTTTTGCTTGAAGACACAGGATGTTTGTGCTGTGTTCACTAGTATAGCTCATCAATTTTACTAACCATAGTTTTTGAAAACAAAATTATAAAGTATGGCTGAACATACAGTTTGAAGATGGGGGATAAATTTTCCTACGACAAGAACATTTTTTAAACCCATAAGTTTGTGCTTGGTGATATGTGCTTTGTCAGAAATTCAATAGTTGTGTTGAATTGTCAGTCTAAAGGGATCTAAGCAAGCACGCAGCGAATTGGACAACACAGTTAAGACACATTTGTTTTATGTTATGAATGTAGTATATTCTTATCATTTAATGCATCCTTAACATTTAGAAGGGAAGAAGGATTTGCAGTAAGTGTTAAAAACAAACTAATTAAAAAAATTCTTGACTCAGAAAGAGAGAGATGGCCCAGCAATTAAGAACCCTTTCTGTTCTTGAAGAAGACCCATCCAAGTTTGGTGTCCAGTGTCTATACCAGCAGGTTCACAGANATCTGTAACTCCAGTTCCCAGGGATGTGGACACTCTTGACTGATAGTAATTGCAGTCATGATTGAGATGTACCACAATTTGACTTTCAGTCAAGAACATTCACAGATGATTGATGACTGCAAAATTTAAATAAAACTATCAATTTCTCAGAAGAGAATTTACACCACTTTATTAAATACAATATCTGTCTATGAATTTAAGTGAATAAAAGTAACTCTATGGGTCTGTAATCATAAAATCTCCAGTTGAGGAAAAACACTAGTTTTGTGTGAGAGAAAATTATGAAGTCTATGGACATATTTTTTGTGATGGGGCTCACTAATCTCACTGCTTCTCACTCTCACTGGTATAAGAGATTTTATTTCCCTTTAAATTTTATACAAANAAAATGTATTCTTGTAAACATCCTTCTAAGAAAAATTAGACTACAACTGTCAGCTTAGACGAGCCCAGGATTTTCAAAGGATTGTTATACATGCTTTCAGTGGTGGTTAGTTACTAAAATGTCACTCTGGTTTGTATTTACAATTCTTGGTTGTTGAAAAACATTTTAGCACATTTGCTGTTGAAACATAGTGTTTGGATGGCTCTGAGATGAGATGTTATCTGTGTTTATGGGCACCAGCTTGGTGACTTTCCTATGCCCTTGAGGACGCAAAGGGGGAGACAGGTGCTGTGTATATAAATTTTCCAAACTATTTTTGGAATTATAGCTTTGAGAGAGTAGGTTTTATTGGTGTATATAGTGAGGGAATTATTAGAGAGCACATATTTGCAGAGAGATTTACACTTCAAATAAGTAAATTAAAGCTTACTTTAAGAATATTTGACTCANTGAGATAAAGAAATAAAATCCTATAAGANAAAAAGTTAAGATTAGTTACTATCATTTACTAAAATTAAATTATATACAGTACTTGCATATGTACAATAATTTTCAATGACTAGAGGATTTTATCTAAAGTTACAGAGAAAATATGAGAATTATTAATGTTTTTTCCTAAAATGGGTCATTGTAACTAACAGCTCTAGACTAACTCAAATCCGTAAGAAAGTTGTTAAAATGCATATAGTTTACATCAAGCATTGTGCTCTTAATTATTTTCCTAGGAAGTTTTGTTTGTAGATGTTTCTCATTCCCTGATTACAGATTCAGGGAACAAGAAGAGGGTGCTGATTTAAAAGAAGGTATAGGTGTCCGGACAGTTGTTAAGCAGAAAGTCAACATTGGTAGGATGCTGAAGAAGAGGACAGAGAAGGAAAATATCTTGCAGACAAGGCTCTCAGGTCTCAAGGCAAGGCCTTTACACCAGAAGTTCCCCATGAAACAAAGGAGAAAAGAAAATACTTCAATTGAAGAACCTGAACTATCCAAGAATTTATCAAAACCAGCAAGACAAGAATGTGACTACTTTTCAAGTCTTAATTTAATTTCTACAAGGCTAGGGGACAGTATGTAGCAAGAGAGGATCATAAGGGTAATACAGCAGTAACAGGAACTGCAAATATAAATGAATATGTCTAGTGAATGCCCTATATTATTTTGTCATAAGTAATTTTAATATCTTTATAAATTAGTTGATTGTGACACCCTTCCATATCTCTGCTTCTGATATAGTATTGTTCATGAGTACATAGAAAAGAAAATGAATTTTATTCCAACTTATTTCTTTTCCCTGGTGTGCTGGTTACTTTGATGTCTATTTGACACAAGCTAGAGTTATTCAAGAGAGGAAAGGTTCAACTGAGAAAATGACTTCATAAAATGAGGCTGTATGCAAGCATATAAGGCATTTTCTCAGTTAGTGTTTGAGGGGGAGGGGCCAGCCAGTTGTGGGTGGTGCTACCCTGGGCTACTAGTCTTAGGTTCCATAAGAAAGCTGAGCAAAAAATGAGAAACAAGTCAGTAAGCAGCATTACTCCATGGCCTCTGCATCAGCTCCTGCCTCCAGTTCCTGCTCTGTTTGAGTTCCTGTCCTGACTTTCTTCACTGATGAAGACTATGTGGAAGTTGAAGTGTAACCCTTTCCTCCTCATGTTGCCTTTGGTCATGGTATATTGCTCAAAATCTAACAAATCTTATAAGAAAAACACAGAGCCTGTGTCTGAGGGTGCCTCTCCTGTTCCGATTGTTAGTCTTGGTGCACTAGGAGTTCTTGGTCAAATTGGTACTGATGGGTTGTGTTTCTGTTTCCAGTCGGTGCACGGTGGGTGTGTGATTCTGGTAGTCTGGTTCAGTGGCTGGACGGTTCCTTCTTTTGTGTTCTCNGGTCACTCTCTGCTCGCTGGCCAACTCTTCAGCTGATCTTGTTTCCCCAGATTGTAGATTTCTGAGATCTCTCCCAAATGGATCTCAGCTGATCCNATTGATCAGTAGGGCAATTTCACCAACCCCTCCAAGTTGTTGGGCTCCACACCTTAGGCAGCTGGATTCTGGGTGCGGCCTCGGGCCTAGTGCTTGGGTCGGGTCTGGTGGCATCCCAAGGTGATGGTTCCTTCTTCACTTGTTGGGATTAAAGGCGTGCCGAAGTTGCTGGGTTCCTCACGATCAGTAGCTGAACACCCTCAGACACAGACACCAGATATTGGGGCAAATGCTGAAAGATCAGAGAGACAAATGAACAAGCCACTAGAGAAACTTCTCACCACTACCAAATTCTCAGGCTGAATGAAAAGCAAGATCCTATCTCCACGAATCCTCTGACTGAAAGTCTCTGAGTCCTCAGCCAAAAAAGCTCCTAGTTCCTGTCTCCTCATACTTTATATGCCTTTTTCCTCCCAGCCATTTCACTTCCTTCCTAGTGCTGGAATNAAAGGCATGTGTGTTTCCCAAATACTGGTAGCAAAGGCACGAAACCTCAAGTGCTGGGATTAAAGGTGTGTGTCCTCACTGCCTAGCTCTGTTTCTCTCCTAGACTGAGTCAATCTCATGTAGTCTAAGGTAGGGTTGAATTCACAGAGATCCAAATGGATCTCTGCCTCCTGAGTGCTAGGATTAAAGGTGTGTGCCACCACTGCNTGGCTGGTATGTTTAATCTAGTGGCTGACTCTGTCCTCTGGTCTTCAGGCAAGTTTTATTTGAGACACAGTATATCACCACAATGGTGTTTTTCACAGTAATGGTAACCCTAACTAACACACCTGGATACTTCCCTGTGTGCTTTACCTTTTGAGAGCTGGTAGTCCTGTGAAACATTGCTTTTTGACTTCAATGGAAGCAGCACTTCTCAGACAAGTGTCTTCATATACTCACTGACAGATACAACTTTTTGATGGCAGCTCTCAGTTTAACTTCTTAAGCAGTGTGTACTGGACAGCACTATGGCACCCNGGTATACATTAGAATGCAGACACTTTCACCTAGACTTGGAGATGACTGCTATCAAATCAACACCAGGTATCAATGGTTAGGGATTTCCTTAAACTTGGGGAAACTGCCTTGTACAAGGTCAATCCCCTTAGCAGATATAGCCTGGATCCAGTGAATGTTTGCTACAGGTATTAAGGCTGGTCCACCTACCCCAAGACAATTCCTAAACTCTAATCAAGTTCAGCAAGGCTTGGCATTTGCTTCTGCTGAAGCCTGGTTCTATTGTATCCCTCACAAATGGTAATTCCAAAAGCAGTGCCTTGTAAACTCTATGTATATTGGTTTCAACCTAAATGTCAGTTTCATCAGTATTTGGCTTCAGTTAATTGTGTGTCTCAATAGGCTAAGAAAGCAGAAGGACCTGATAATTTTCAGTCAGCTAAGAAGGATTAAGTCACTGGTAATAGATAGAACTGGGTACCCATGCAATTCTTAAAACTTTGATCCATGGAGAGGTAAACAGGTAGATATAAATACACTAGCAGGCATAAGGTGGCTTGTGCTTGAGAAATATGTGAGAAATCTTTTTCATAAAGGTAACTAAAGCTGAGTGTAGTTGATGCTCTGTTGAAAGAAAATAAAGATCTGAAGGTTATTGCCAATTGAAAATGTAACTTGTAGAAGTTGGAGAGACTCCTTGACTGCAATTAACAGCTTTTTTATTTACTGCATACTGACTACAGCAAAAACTGAAGACTGGGACCAAATTGAAAAAAATATAAATGAAAATCAGATGATAGCTCAGTCATTGAAATGTTTGCCTTGAAACAATGAGACCCTAAGTCTGATGCCCCAAAACCCATGTTTTTAAAAAAAGCTAGTCATGGTAGTATGCACTTTTAATCTTATTTCTCAGACACACAAAACGGTAAATCCCTTNAATTTGCTAGTTGGATAACATCTCCTATTTGGTGAACTTCAGGACAAATAGAGATCCCAATTTCAAACTGAAGTGAACAGAACCTGAAGAAGGAACTCTGAAGTTTTCTGTGGCCGTCACAGGTTAGTGCACATTCTGGCCTGCATATCTATACTCTTGTGTATGTACATGCACATGCACACACACACACACACACACACACACACACAGAGAGAGAGAGAGAGAGAGAGAGAGAGAGTGAGAGAGAGTAAGATAGAGAGAGAGAGAAGCACAGCTGCGCAGAGGAGAATGAAATAAATGATGAGGTAATTTGCTTTCAAGCCCTTGAAAACAATGAACCACTAGATTCATTTGAGTTCTTTATCCAGTAGAGGTAGGCCATTTTTGTACTTCTGCTTGAATTAAATGAACCNTTTCTCCTGTGACATCTTGTGTCCTCTTCAATATCTGAAACTCCATCTCTTTTTAGGCAATAAGTGAGAAGCTAGAGTTATACAACACGGTAATCTGATGATAGAAGTGGCAGGCTTGTGCACAGAGAAAGGAGACTATACCAAGAAACTCTATAACCAAGGCAATCAGTCATCTAGAAAATCTTGGGAAATATATCCAGAGAAAATGAATTTAGAGNGTATGCTATTATGAAGANGATTTACCTGTACAGGTGAGTTCTTTTCAACAAACATTTTGGGAAAGACCCTAAGATATGGTACCAAAACATTGTTAGGATGCCTCTTTGTGACATGGAGAAAAATCATGTTTCATCATAAGTAAGATAGAATTTCTATAACTGCTCTGGCCAATGGTAATAAAGGAGAGAAAATAGTTGAGACAAGCTGCCAAGCCAGAGTAACTCTCTGATATAAGGCAAGAAAACCTACCTGATGACTATGGTTTCCAGGAATTCTAGGAGGGTACTTCACTTCATAGTCATAAGAAATAGGATGGTGAAAGCCACTAGCATAGTGGTTACAGCCTAACTGTAGTCTAGGACATAGGGAGGAACTCGTCTCACTGGTAGCCATGGCAATGGCAAACTTCCATAATTCAGTCTATGTGCTGGTTCTTACTAGTTTAAAGTAGGGAAGTCTTAGTTAAGCCTCATAAGGAGAAGGATTGGAATAGAAAGAAACCAGAATGTGATGGCAGACAAAATGTGACAGATAATAGCTGATGTGACACAGTGTTCTGGAGGTCAAGATGTTCGTCTAGTGTTACTCAGTATTTCCAACAAGAACTTGAGGCTCTGCTTGCCTCCCTTTTATCATGTCTTCTGAGATTGCCTCAATTACTTCTAAGCATTCTCACAAAGATCCTCTCTGTACTCAATTGGCTCAATAAACCTAGCTCTGCAAAAACTATCTGTATAATCCATTGAGCACTCTTTCTCTTCTGACGATCTGCTTTTCTTTATTTATATTTATTATTTGGTTTGCCCAACCCAAATGTAGTGCTTACACCACAGACTCAAAGACCTTGGAAGGACTGAATATTTCTTCATTTGTACCTCTTCTAAGAGGCATCTTCATTCCAGGACAGATGCTTTTTATGTCATAGAATATGGCTTATTTTTTACTATAGTTAGTGTACCTAAATATGTGGGGTGAGTATTCATAGTAATAAGATATTACTTAAAATATTGCAGTAATCACAATTCCTAAAGATAAAACTATACTTGTATCAAATACAATAGCAAATACTGAATCAAATCCAGTTTTTCATGTTCTGTGGTGACTCTGAATGATAATACTGGGCCTAAAAAAAACAAAAGATTGAAGAAGTATTACTAATTTATGAAATAACNTTGCTGGGGGCATCGGTCTACATACATATGGGGTAATGGAAAGAAGGTTTCTTTCTCAGTTTTATTTAACTAGTATATAATGTTTATTCCACTAACATAACATCTTGGACTTTGCCTTGGTAGCCAAGACAAGCAGAACAAAAGAATACAGTGGTAGCTAGCTCTATATTAACAGGAATAGAGCTGTTGGCTCTCTCTAGGAAGAGTCAGAATACCTTCACCTGGGATTCCAGGTGTTACTCAAACCTGCAGCTATAAACAATCTTGGGGATGCTAGACTATATAAGGAGCAGAAGGTTAATAAAATTGGCATGCCATGATACAGCTTCCATGAGGTTACTATTCATGATGGCCTGGGACTTTGTGGTGATATAACTATTTGGGGAGTCTCAGCCATCATCCTATGAGTAATCCCTCACCTATGCTCCATAAGAAAGCCTAATAAACTCACAGCTTTCACCAAGTTGAGCTTTGGTGAAATCGTACTTTAGTCTGGTTGTTGCCCTTCTCCCTTTCCTTCGTCTGAGGAAATGTCTGTTCAACACTAGTGCACATTCATTGTATGAAAATTGGTGCTTCATTATGGCATTTCATAAATTATATGATACACTTTGGTCCTTTCTACCCTCTCCATGAGCTACACAAAGGAACTCTTGTAGAAATGAAAACTTATAATGTATTAGTCACATCTCCTAGGGCTGAGATTAAGTGGCATCTTCAGAAAAACGAAGAACAGATGTTCAACTCTTAGTNAGGGATCCATCCAAGCCTCAACCCCAGCTCTTTTTCATTTCTTTCCCTAACCTAATTCTGTCCTTTCCTTCACCTCAAGTTGTCTGTCTTGTCTTTTCCTCTCTAAAAGTTCAAATATTCTTTAAAAATCAAAATAATTTTGGGGGGAACTTCTCTGCTTTCCTGCTTGTAAAGTTTCATTGGTGGTAAAACAAAACACGATGAAGGCTACATTCATAGGAAAGGGTGAGATGCATACAAATTAGAATCTTAATAAATGTTGTATTCATACATTAAAGAATATCTTCTCAGTATTACTCTCAGGCACACATCATCATGAAATACAAAGTGTTTATTCCCCCCCCCCACAGTGAGTGTAAATATAAATGAACAGATTTATGAAAAAGCTAACATGGTGATCTGGGGTCAGTTCCCTAAGGCTCAAATTTCTCACTTATAAAATGAGGGTGTTAGAGCAGGTGATCTCAAAGGACACAATATCCCCCAAAGCTGTCTCTGTGTTATTGAAACTGTATGAAGAAAACCAACTCAGTGGGATGGCAACTTATGAAATTTTTAGCTTATTCCTGCTAGAGTTCTTTCTTAGCAGATTTTATGTCACAAAGGGAAAAGATCCTATTTGACTTTATAATTTGGGTTTAATTGATTTACAGGCTCATGGTGCCCTGCAGTGGAATGGCTTCTCCACATAGGAGGTAAGTGTTACTCTAGAAGATGTTTCAACTCTCTGAGATAAAATTATGTTTATGATTACTGCTGAAATTGCTACTGCCTTTCTGACTTTTCAACATCTGCCCTTTGCCTGCTTGCTTCTGATCATTGTGCTCTTTCTCTTCTCTTGCTCATTCCCAGAGGTTCTATCACT
>LZPO01036045.1:7886-28358 GCA_001675575.1 Neotoma lepida | reverse complement strand
AAACCAATACATGTAAATCTGGAAATATTTATATGTATTATTTAATAAATGTAAAGTTATCTTTTGGAGTTGGTGTTTTCTTCCCCAAGACAGGGTCTTGCTTTATCCTGGCTAGTCTCAAGCTTGTCACACTCTAACGTCAGCTTCCTCAGTGCNGAGCTTAACAGGTGTGTGTTATCCAATCTGGCCCCATGTTACCTTTTATACTACTCAGTTGTGTCCTCTTTGAGAAAAGCTATTAAACATACTTTAAATCCGACATTCCAGGTTTGCCACTGCTCATCATTATTTTGATATTCTCTTTATCTCATTTCTGTGTGGAAGCATGTGATTTCATGTTGTAGTCAATGTGGTAAACATCAGTGTGGTAAACAATGTCCCACAAGTTTTCCCTGTTCTCACCCAAATACTTCCAGATTATTTTGTACAGTAGCGTTCATCATTTAAAGCAAATTTTTCAACCCAGTACCACATGTGTGTGTACACACACGTATACACACAGAGACACACAGANACACACTGTATAAATTATAATACTGCTTGGAGAATTTTCACAAAACAAGTACCTTCCTGTTAGTCATACCTATATTAATACACAAGCATACCCCACTCCCAGAAATCTTCCCACACTATCTCCTAGCCATTACCACTAGAATGATAGCTGTTTTAATTTCTAAAACCTGTTTTGTCATTGTTTTGAGAACTGGGTTATGTAGCCATGACTGTCCTTGAACTTGTAATTCTCCCATCTCACTCTCTTGAGTGCTGGGTTTATGGATACATATCACCATACCTGTTAAAACCTGTTTTATTTGAACTGCAATAAATATAACTACTATTTCATTTTTTTCTTTATCTGTGTATTTGTCTTACTTCATTGTTAGACTCATAATAATTTGTCTGTCTCTGCATCAGCAGCCATTCCCTAGTTCTCCTGTTATATAATGTTCTACTGTTCAAGTATTTAGCCATTCAACTGGTTTTGATTATTTGTACTCTTTGTAGTTTTTGTTTTCATAAATAGTGCTGTGTTATGGACATTCCTGTGAGGTATATGTCCATGTTTCAGAAATATTGAGGTGCTCTATTGGAGACTTAGGTCTCCAAGATGACAGTCAATAAAATTAAAGTCATTCTGCATCTGTGTCAGGTGAGCTACATGAAGTGTCTGGTTTCAGGAAGAACAGGACATACTTACCATACAAATAACATTTAAACAATGAAATTCCAGGCCCTTGTAGTTTAATTTTATAAATTCTACCCACAAGCAAGCCACATGGATGATAAGTGTCTAGAAAGAATGGAAGAAACAGAAGTAGATATAGTTAGGGGAGAAAGTCAGAGGAACAAAAGAGATAGAAAAAAATTGATGACAGAACCACAATGGAGCAGAGAAATGATGGAGAACCAACAAGCAGAACCAGGTAAGCAAGAAGTTGAGTTGTAGTAGAGCTTAACTGTAGTCCTGAAAGTTCAGGAAACACTGGCTGTCTTGGAAGACATGTTAGCCTTAGTCAATGTCACTAATTGTCACTTAACTCAGGCATCTAAAAATACTGAAAAATCTACTGTGTGTCAGCACTCATTCTTCTTGGTGCTTGAAATTTGTCCAGGAACATAATAAAGAACTCTGCTGTGCTGGGGTTTATGTTCTAGCATGGTAAAGAGGCAGAAGGAGAAAGTAAAAGGGTAGATGACTCTTACAGGAAGAAGACACAGGGCCAAGCAAGGAGGCCAAGAACTCAGGAGATATATGGTGGATATATGGGAGAATCTTGCTCATTTCTGTGAATTATAAAAGATACACATAGGGATCAGTTTTCTAGTTTCAGTTCTCTTTTCCTGATATCACATTATCCCAGCATTCCTTTCTGCTTTCTTATCATTGTTTTCTTCTCTCTACCCTTCCTTCAGCTTTTCCCTTTGCTCATGCTCATCAGAACAGTTTAAGCACTTGTAAACAACCCCCAAATTTGGGTGTGTTGATTGTTGGTGCTGCCACATAGAAGGAGGTGGACCATTATCTGAGATCTTGTTCACTTACTCCTGCTCCTCTCTACTATTTGCATGTAATTCCACACTTAAATGCAAATGGCCCTGAGGATAGTGTATATAAACCACAAAAGGTTAACTGAAGTTGTGTGTGGGGGTTGAGAAGTGCTCCTACAGTCCAAGCTAACCCAAACATAAATGTTAATCCAATTGGAACAATCACTGGATTAAGGGACCATTTGTTAGGAAGATTGATTCACCTAAAGCCAAGCTAAAGAGATGGGAGGAATAATTATCCTTTAAATGACATAGTGTACTTTTTTTTGAGATAATGTACTTTTCCTTCACAGAAATCCTATATCTGGTATAGTCACTTTATGGAGACATAACCCTGTTAAGCATATCTGCTTTTCTAAGTACGTACTCAATTATTCCTTTCCTTTTTCTTCTTCCTAAGCATGTTTTCTCTGACACTGTGGACTTCCTTACTCTTTCTCTGAAGTTCCCCACACTCTTTTATCAGGTGGCCTCCATTATTGAACACATATTCTTAATTCAGATTGCATGGTTTTTTTTCTCTCCTCCTCTTCTCCATCTTCCTCCTCAGAACAGCAGCTGAGATTTAAGCTTGTCTGCCTTGGGGTTGTTGTGGGATATTTGTACACTGTGTGAAGGTGTATTGCTGTGATTGGTGTAATAAAAAGTGGAATGGCCAATAGCTAGGCAGGAGGTATAGGCAGGACTTCAGGTCAGAGAGAGAAAGTAGGAGGAAATAATCGAGGCACAAAAGAGATGCCAATGAGATATGAAGGAAGTTGGACATACAGAATTAAATAAAGGTAAAAAGTCATGTGGTAGAATGTAGATTAACAAAAACAGGTTAATTTAAGTTATAAGAGCTAGTTAGAAACAAGCCTAAGCTATAGGCCAAGCTTTCATAATTAATAATAAGTCTCCATGTTTTTTTTTTTGTGAGCTAGCTGTCCAAAGAAAAATCCATCTACAGAAGATTTTAAATCCATCTTTCTTTTAAACACTGATAAAATTATCCTCAAGCTTTCTTCTGAGTCAGTTCTTACATTCTTTTACTAACAAGACTAGGAAACCTGAGAGAGGATCTCAACACCCTGCTAACATGTGGCACTCCAAAGTTTTTGTTAGAGTAGGAAAGGTCTGGACACATTCAAGACTTGTGAGCCCANGGCCTTTATCTGTAAGCTCCCAACTGAGTCAGGGAAGGAAGTGTGAGAAAGGCTGGAAGGTGGACAGGAGCCAGATAATGAAAGGTCTCACATAATGAATTAAGGAGCTTGGATTTTAATCTCATCTGGTAAGAGATAAAGGCAAAATGGTAGGTTATATTACCTGGCTAATCCAATCAGCTGACCTAGGTACCTAGAAATAGATTCAGAGGAAATTAAAGTGCAGATGAATGAGGCTTTTGTTTTTCTTTTTTTTGTTGTTGTTCCCAAGGAGAAAGTAGAAGATGGAAGGAGACATAGTAGCTTTTGTGATTTAGAAATAAAAGCCAGTTCTATTGATGCGATTGTTTCCATAACTTATCCTTTCAGGATTTTAGTATTAAATTATATAAAATTATATGAAGCTCTATTTTTATGATCAAGAAAAGAAAAATGTACTATTTTAAAACATGGAGGAGAGAGTAGATAGTGATTTGAGATTGTAGAGTTATGCTTTTCTTTTAAATGTGTGAGAGCTTGCATTTTACTGACTTTTTGTGGCTTTACTTGCTCGTAAAAAAGGAACATTTAGTCTCTAAAACAGAGAAGAGATTGCTTAATATTTTTGTTTAAACCAGTTATTAAATGTCTGTGGCAAAATAACAAGCTTTAGTAAATGAGGGCTCTATGTTTCTGCTTCCTCCCAAGGAATTAAAGCGCTTGGAACTCTGGGGTGTGGTATGTCTGCTCTTCTCCACACTGGGTGGCTGGCATATCCACACAGCTAGTCACATGGTGTGAGGAAACTTGGGCTACTCTGGAGAAATGTGAGAAAAATTTAGCTTAAGAAGTCCAGGCTACCTTCCTTCTTGTTTCATCAGCTTCTCCCCAGCCTTATCCCAGGCACTAGATTCTCCATCAGATCCTCATTCATTTATTCATCAAACCTTTACTGTGTACCTGTTTTATAACTGGCACAAGACTAGGGACTAGGCATCCAGCAAATGGTAAACAAAACAAATACACACTCTGTTCTAATTAAATTCATAGTTTAAAGTGTGAAATGACTAACAGAGAAGCAAACATAGCAAGAAAAGCAGAGGATTGGTCGCAGGAATTACCAGTGTGCACCTGGACCTACTATACACTTCAAATTATCTCTGTATTAGTTACAGTAACCAATAAAGTGAACATATTGTGAGATTAGTTACACTGCATTTTTAAGGAATACTGACAAGTATACATGGATTGAATACAGATACAAGGGTTTTCGTTGTTGTTGTTTTCTCTGAGACAGGGTTTCTCTGTGTAGCTTTGGCTGTCCTGGAATTTGCTTTGTAGGCCAGGCTGGCTTTGAACTCAGAGATCCACCTGCCTCTGCCTCCAGAGTGCTGGGGCTATCACATCCAGCCAGATTTACATTTTTAAAGGGTTCTTCTGAGAAATGCAGATTTGTTTATTTTTGTGGACAGGGCATTTTCCTCAAAGGCTACAAAAGGACCTATCATTTTAATTTTCACAAGAACAAACAAGATGGCAAGGGGCAAGAGCAGGGGATAGAATTCCTGTGGTAGATCCTTTGTCACCTTCTGACTGTGTAACATGGAAGGCATATTTAACCCAAGTCTGGAAGTTGGAACAGGAAGAAGGCTATTGCAGAGGTTCAGGATGTATGAGAGACATATTTAGAAAAACTTACTGATCAGGCTTAATGTTGAGGGAGAAGAGGAATTGAGATAATTGCTCCTTGTTTTGGGATTCTGACTGAGTAACTTAATGCATGATGATAATTACTGAAATTGAGAACATTGAAGAGGGTTGGCGTGGGACACTGCAGTTCCAGAATTTCTGTTTAGGGGGCCAGGTAGTTAGAAATAAGGGCTGAGAGAGGTTTTTCTTAAATATATAGTCACATAGCATTTATACCAGCCAGGATGGGTTTGTTTAGGTTACAGCAATAAACACACACATGGAGGAGAGAGAGAAAGAGAGAGAGAGAATGTGTTTTGTTTTGTCCTTGCTGAAAGTTCACAGCAGGTCCAAATGTCATGCCTCAGCATTCCAGGCTCTTTTAGTCTCAGATATCCACATTTCAACATTTGATCACTTTGCTATGAAATAAGGGAAGCTGATTGAGGGAATGAAGGGACAGGTGTAATATGGAACTTTCATTCACATTTCTGGAGCTAAAGGAAAGGATGTACATAAATGCACTCATTCAAATATTCTGGAAAAGAGGAACTAGGAATCTTAATGAGCATAAATAATGTTAACCATGATACTTTTATGTATCAAACAACAAGGTAGAGATTATGATTAACCCCATAGAGACCCATGCTTCAGTTTGTGTGTTATAGAGGGGCAGGGGCTCCAAACCCCAAATCCCAAGTTTGGATGTGTTAAATTCAAGGTGTGTTTATACAAAGCGTCAAATAAGCAGCTAAACAAAAATGCTAGTAGAGATATGAATTTGGGATATTAAAAAATATCTGGAGTTGGAGAGAGGGATGTAGTCTAGTGGTCTACTGAATAATATCATTATGGGAAAACATTTAGTTTGTGATTAGAAGAGTTGTGTGGACAGAACCCTGCAGACAAGCCTAACTAAAGGGTGGTCTGGAAAGGAGTTGGAAGGAACACTTAGATGGAATGAAGGAATCAAGAGAAAACTACTGAAACGAAGGGAAAGAACTGTAAGGTATGTGTTTCAGTTCCCTCAAAGGAAACCCCTCTATTTGTGTAAGGGGTCGCCCTCCTTTCCCGTGTCTCAACTCATCTTTCTCTACTCAATCAAACCTGTTAGTACTGAAGTATCTCTCCTCTTTTAAAACAAGGCTGGCATTTTCCCAACTAACCATCAGCAAGTCATAACACCCGAGGCATACAGTTCTTCCACCATTCCACATTCTTCAGCACCTGGGCAGTTAACTTTTTCTTGCCTAATTTCCCCAAGTTTTTAGCAAAGACTATGGCTTTATTTCCCAGGTCTTATATTCCTAACAAGGTATTCTTTGCCCAGAGCATATAGATGCACTCTCCATCCTGTGCCACTGGTGCTTTAATCCCAAAATGAGGCAGGTGAAGGCATGAGAACCATGAATTTGAGTTCAGCCCCGGGGGCTAAACAATGAAATCCTATCTCAAAAACACACCAAAATGAAAGCCAAGGGGCTTGTAAAGCTTAATTGCCGGTAGAAGATGAAAGTTGGGAACATAAGGAGTGGTCCTCTTCCTCCCAGGGCGGAGTCACCATTTTGGAAATTCTGAGACAGTATGTTGGTAGAAGGGTTGTGGACACCATGATAAAAATAACAATTGAAGCCATTGCACCGGTGTCCCACACCTTTAATCCCAGCACTTGGGATGCAGATCTCTGAGCTTAAGGCCAGCCTGGTCTACAGAGTGAGTTCCAGGATAGCCAGGGCTATATAGAGAAAAATATAATACTGATTTCTTTAATTACGTGTCTCAAAAAAAAACCCCACATAAACAAAGAAATAAATATTTGAATGAGCTGACAAGGTTCAGACTGAGACACAAACAGCATAGCCAAAGGGGGTGTTTTTATGACATACACACACACACCCCAATCCTGGTCCTAGGCTGGGCAACTCTATGGTTACAACCTGTCTATTCATCTGGAGCAGCCCCTTATCTATCCAGAGTTCTATCACAGTGCCCATAACAGTGTCAATCACACAGCAAATATTCGTTATTGAGTGATTGACAGGCTGTGTAAAGCAATAGTCTGTGAAGACAATGGTTGTACAAAACCACTGGTTTTCAAGAGGCTACTTCTTCAAATCACATCCTGTTAACAACAAGAAAAAGGTCTTGGAATCACAATTTGGAACACATTTGACTGTCCAATGTTTTACGTACTTTGTGTTGCACGCTTAGTTTGGGAGTCATTGTACGATTACATTGAGATATGTACATTGATTATACTGCAGTTTTGTTTNCTTGTAACTTCCAACTTTTGGACCAAGGATACCAGGGTATTTTGTTTAACATGGCTGGTGCCACCTAGCGGACATCATCTCCTTAAAACAGGTTTGAGACTAGGATTTTTATTTACCTGGGAAAGAAAATGATGGTGAGGNTGGCTGTTACAAGTATTGACTTTGAGGCTAGTTAATTTCACTGGCCAATTTCATCTCTAAAAGACTACTGCAGGCTGAGACAAGCATCCCTATTTGACAGACAAAGGATACTAAGACAAGGAGAGGTTTGGGAAGTTTCCAAGGACAGTCAGAGAGTAAATTGCAGAGCCAAACTTTCAGTGCCCTACCCTGTAACTACCGTTCTAAAACACGAAGTCACTTGTATAATTAAAGAACTCAGTATTATGTGTTTGTATACTGAGAGGTGAGAAGATGACACTGTGCCTTAGTATCCTGGAGATAATACAACTTAAATGCCAACAGGTTTCCAAGGAAGCAGTTTGATTATCTCCTTGAATATTAATTTGAGCCCCACTTACATGCCCTCATCTAATTCTAACTACCTACTGAAGGCGCTGTTTCCTAATACCATAAAAAGTGGAGGTTGGGGCTGGCAAGATGGCTTAGTGGGTAAAGGTACTTACTTGCCCTTGAGCCCTGAAGACCTGAGTTTGATCCCTACAAGCCACATTAAGGTCCAAAGAGAACCAATTTACTCCACAAGTTGTTCTCTGGCTTCCACACATGACCTGTGGTTCATGCATACATATAATAAATATTTTTTTTAACTAGGGGCGAAGATATCAACATATAGAATTGAGGAAAACATAAAAATTCAGTCTTTAACACGAGTTTTAATTTTTGGCTTGCACTTGTATTTATTTATTTCAAATAAATCTAAAATTATTTCCAATGTTTTATTATACAGTATTTTAGATGCCAGAAAACTTGAAAGAAGAATACACTAGTACAGTCACCATGAACAAAAGGTCATATCTGCCTTACCTATACACTTGTCTCCATATGTACACATCTGAAGGTAGCTGCTGCATTGTTAGATTCTATCCTAACTACAGCAGTATGCATCTCCTAACTCAAGCACCATTATTACTCAGGAAAATAATGTCTTCTGCTATTTTTTTAGAATATCTGTATTAAAAATGTCTCCAATGTTTTCATGCCCATTTCCTTCTGCATTTGAAGACTAAATATTGCATTTAGTTCTAAATCTCTTAGCTTCATTAACCTAGAAAAGTCTCCCATCCCTTTTCCTCCATAAAACCAGATTTTTGAAAAACTAAGATGTGATAATGGCAACTAGATTATCATTTAGAGATTCCCAGTGAAGTATTTACCAATAAAAAGTACAAGGCAGGACTACTTAGTCTCAGGTGTAATTTAAATTTACCCAAGTAGAATAATACATTAGACTGATTTACATGATACTTCTGAAAACTGTATGCTCATAATTTTAGATGTCTGCTTAAATTTTGCATATTTTTAAAAACTTTGGTCAATTAAGACCATGTGACGAGCTCATCTCATCAAAATATATGAATGAAAAGGTTAAATGCCAGCTGTGCACACCTTTAATCCCAGAATTTGGGAAGCAGAGGCAGGTGAATCTCTTGAGTTCAAGTCCAGTCTGGTCTACAGAGTGAGTTTCAGAACAGCCAGGATGACACAGAGAAACCCCGAGTCAAAAAACAAACAATCCACCTTAAAGAAAAACCCACAACATTCAAGTAGTGCACAATAATACAAGGACAGTATTCTAAGAATCCCAGTGTGTTGGATAGGTGTTGGTGTTGCATACCTATAATCTCATCACTCAGAGGTGGAGGCAGATGGTCAAAGTCAATGGAGGACAGCCTGAATATGTGAGATCCTATCTCCAAAACAAAATATGTTAAGTACCTCAACTCAATTTATCCAGAAACAACACTTGCTGTGGTCTGAATGCTTGTGTCCCTCCTAAATTCATGTCAAAACCTAATTGCCACTATGCCAGTATTAGGAGGTAGGGATATGGTTATGACAATATTAGGTTATGACAATATTAGAGCAACCCCCAAAAGATGCCTTTCCCCCTGCTATAATGGTAAAGACAATTAGCAGATCCCATCTATGAACCTATGCTCTAACCAGACACTGAATCTTGGAATTTTTAGCCTTTAGAACTGTGAGAAATAAATGTAAGCTTATAACCAACCAGTATATAGTATTTTATATAGTATATAGTATTTTGTGATAACACCAAATGGATAATTATCACCACGTGAGGGCACAGGTACTTATCTCTCCCTACACTGTCATGGATAAGCAGCNACATTTCTATGGCAGAGGATGCATTATAACCTCTATAACTCTACAACCACTATAACTATAACAGCAGTCTCTGCCCCACCTCTATTCCAGCAATACAAGGAGCTTGGCTCTCCCTGCTGCACTCTCCTGGCTCCTGTCAGCTGACAACTAAAACAGGCTACTCAGCTGGAGATTAGTGGGAGACTGAAGAGAAAAGCTAAGAGTAAAATTCTTTTTGGCAGCTCTGTTGTCTTTGGTTCCCTGTGTTTCAGATACTTTCTCCACTCTTGTTCCTTAAAACAAAGGGCTGAGTGGCTTCTGGCTGGGAGGGAAACCTGGAGGGAGGTATCTTAAGAAGGATAAAAGGAAAGTGAAGGGGGACACTGTGGGTTGAAAGGTTTAAGCAGGTAGGGTAGTGAGAAGCAGATTGCAGAGATGATGTGGGAAGGATTACCTGGGACAAAGGAAATATAAAGAAACCATATGGAACACCACTATCTTATAACTCAAATAAAAAAACACACAAGAGACATTGAAGGGAGTTACAACACAGGCTTCTGTTAGTCCTCTTGGTTGCCCACAAGATAGTATTGCAGAAGATACTACACATCTTGATCGCAAGATAGGAAAACCGCAATATGGAATTGAATNGGAAACCTCCTCCCTGCTAGCTAACTTTCAAAGTGCTAGGTGGAAGCTGTGCTGGCCTCTGGGAGGTGGGGAGTGGGGAGGAGGGGGAACCACCGGGAACTGGATGAACTAAAACATCAACCTGCAGGGCTTTTACTCACCTGTGAAATAGTGGCATGACTGTTGTTTGGGTAACAAACTGCCTTCTGATTGTATTTGAGGCCTGCTCCACAAGAGAAGGGAGTAACCCATGTCTGGCACTATAAAACCCACTAATGCCTCAGGACTGCAGAGGTCATAGGCTCAGAGGAGAAACTTAGCATTGTCATTTAAGGAAACTGACATAGCATTAAATTACCTTCTAAATATGTGTTTATAGCTATAGACAAAAGCTACTCTCAGCCTTAATCAGAAAACTCTTTCCTCACAATGAATGACAATGAATGCAGAGACCCATGGCTGCCCAAAATGCTCAGATAAGTCATGGCTGTGGACTTAGCCCTAAGCAAGATATTTACATCACCCACTCTAAGTCTCAGGCAAATTTGCAGAAGGGGTGATAAGTATGTAAGAGCTGGAAGACAGGGTGGGGGCTTGTGAAATGCTATTCCCCAGATGATACAACCATAATGGTTACCTATACTGGGCTCATACAAGACTAGTCTTGTCTACAATCAGTCATGGATTGGGAAGGGGCTCATGATGCCTTACCTTTTACTATTGAACTACTGGAGAGTGATAGATTCTGGGAAAGGAGGAATTAATTGCCTTCAGTTGTATGTGTACTGCTGAACCCATCAGGCCTGCAGCTCCAAGTCCTTGGTCTCAGAGATGACCCTAGTTAAACCCAATGGGTCACAAACAAAATGCATGGATATGAATGTTAAAGATTTGTGGAGAGCAGGGGCATGTACAGGAATGGTAGAAATGTGAGAGGTTGGGGTGAGAATGATCTGTAATTGCTATGTATATAAATTGTGTAAGAACATATTTAAATAAAAATGACAATGAAAACTTTTCTAATATCAATTTATTCAAATTTATACAATAAAATGATTATTTACTACATTTTTTCTTTAATATGACTAGTGTTTGTTCTACAAGTGTTATATTTTAAACTACTACCTTCAAATTGAAATATTAGATAATTAGTGAAAAGTTAATACATGCTGGTTTTCCACTTTATAATTTTCCTGTGATTGGCTACCATAATCTGTTAAGGCATATATTTAGCCACTACATTCCACTCCCCCTCAACTCCTCTTCAGAGTAATATTTTGGTGTTTGTGTTGCAGGGCATGTGGATTAACAAGGGGCTGAATCTTGGGTGCTTTGGTTCTGGGCTNCTGTGATGATGGCTATTCTTGATTGCCAACTTGACTACATCTGGAATTTACTAAAATCCAAAAATGGAAAGGCATACCTGTGAGAGACTTTTGCTTAATTTGAAGTGGGAAGATCCACTTTTAATCCAGATCTTTGAGGTAGGAAGACAAAACTTTAGTCTAGCTAGATCTTTTGGGCTGGGAAAACCCACCTCTTAATCTGGGCCACATCTTCTGCTGGAAGCCTAAATAAGAACATGGGAGAGGGAAGCTTTTGCTCTTTGCGTGCTTTGACTGGCATTTGAGTCTACTTCTTTGGGATTCCAGCATATATTGACAACCAGCTGAGATGTCCAGGCTCGTGGACTGAACAACTACTAGATTCCTGGATTTTGTACCACAGCCTAAAAGTCATTCTAATAAATCCCCCAAGATTAATTCTGTAAATTCTGTTACTATAGAGAACCCTAATACAACCTTTTACCTTCTTTAAGGACTTTCTGACAACATACTGGCATACATCAACTTCTTTAGAGAGACTGAAAAGCTTTCAGATTCTGCTAGCTCTTTTAGGGCTAAACTGACGAGGCACAGTAGATCTATCAAGCCAGGAATATCCTTTTCTCTCTTTTTTTTACAATAACCACTGGCATCCATGATACATCTGCAAACAAACTATTTCTCTCCAGTTCTCTTTGGTCTATAATAAGAATGCCTCTTATTTAACAGTAGGTGCACTCTGCCATGGATCAGAAAATCTTGCTTTTTTTGTCATTCCCACCACTGATTCGGACCACATAANCCTTCCACTCTTTACCCAGAGCATCAGCAGCTACTTCTTTGGCTACATGCTTCTNACAGAATATACTAATCTCNTGTTTTTCATCCACTTCAATGAGTTTCTGACATCCAGTGACTGGAGGGAGATAATCAGCTTTATCTTGAAACAGCCAATCACGTAGGAAGTGCCACAAAAAAGAGCATTGTTTTCAATTCTGGGAATTGAATCTAGAGTTTTGTGTGTGTTAAGCAAGCATTCTGTATATCTGTATATTTGGCTGAGCTAAATCACCAGACCTTTAAATTTTATTTTGAGAGGTCTCATTAAATTGTCCAAGAAGACACTGAATTTGTGTCCCCTCCTGCCTCAGCCTCCTAAGTAGCCCCAGACCTGGCTAAGATCAATTCTTTCCTTACAGTTAATTCATACTTGCCATGACTGTGACCATCACTGGGATCTCTGGCCTCTTNGTCCACTGTCCTATTACAACATTTTTCCCAATGTAAAATTGGTTATTTTTTTTTAATGTATCTTGCTGGATTGTGTCATTCATGTCAGTAAACCATATATTTGTTATAGGTCTTTCTTGTTAGTCTGAAAATTTATTTTTACAACTTGATTTTTCAAGGTTTTCTGTATTTGTATTTTTTAGCTCTCAAATATGGATCACTAGTACAAGTCAAGCTGATCACTGTCTCTTACGTAAGCCACACATTTTACCATTTTAGCTTAAGTCACTCTAGAAAGTTTAACAACTCTCAGCCTCAATCCTCAGTAGCATCCCTGAATACAGGGCTACCAATGTATTTTGACAATCATTAGCTTTTGATTCAGAGGCTAGTAGTCTGGCAGTAACAAGAAAATACATACTTTAAGCTAAGCCCATTGGGACATGACTATATTTCAGCATTTGAGATAAAAGGCAGGATAATTGTCAAGTTTGGGTTTAGTATGGGCTACAGGGCAAGATCCTGTCTCAAAAAAGCAAATCAAATCAAAACATCAAAACTATATGTATGGGTGTGTATGTACACACCCTCAAACAAAGCACATGTACTAGTTGCTTCAGGTTGTCCATTAAAATGACTTCTCACATTTATAAACTTTGGGTCAGCACTGTTCTATATAAATATTAATGTTGACTCTTTAAGTTTTTTCTTTTATGTTTATTTGTGCCTGTGTGCCATGGCACACATGTGGAGAAAAACTTGCCCCAAACAAAAATCAGCTCCAAATCAACCACAAGCCTTAAATCTTAAGACCTCAAAATCAACCACAAGCCTTAAATCTTAAGACCTTGAAATGATTATAGGAAAATACAGATGCAGGCAACAACTTTCTAAATAGGATTCCAATAGATGATGAAATGATAGTGAGAATTGACAAATGGGATTGCTTAAATTAAAAAGCTGCTGTATAGCAAAGAAAACAATCATCTGAGTCAAGAGAATCCAATCTCTGTAACTAATCTGACAAGAATACATAAAATGAAACAAACAGAATACATAAAGTGAAACAAACATTCATTAAAATAACAAACAAACAAAGTGGGCAAATGAACTGAATACAAACTTTTCAAATGGTTAATAAACACACAAGGAGCTAAAGAGCTGGTTCAGCAGTTAAGAGCAATTAAGTCCTCTTACAGAGGACCTCGGTTCCATTATCAGTATCCATGTGGTAGCTCACAATTGTCTGTAATTCCAGTCTCAGAAGATCGGATGCCCTCTTCTGGCCTCCATGGATACTGCATGTACACGGTGCACAGACACAAGTGCAGGCAAGACTCTCATGCACGTAAATATAATAAATAAAATGTTCAAAATATATATGAAAAATGTTGAAAACTTTTAGCTACTAGAGAAGAGAAAATTTCCCTAGTCAGAATGGGTATCAAGAAAACAAGAAGCAACTAATGTTGGGACAGGAGGGGAGAGGAAGGGGGGAAACTTATATACCACTGTTTGGAATGTAAAATAGTCCAGCCAATATGAAAAACAGTATGGAGGTTCCTCAAAAAAACAACAGAATTCCCACATGACCCAGCTGTATCACTTCTGGGACAATGCGTAGAAGAATCAGTCATCTTACTATTCAGATATTTGCACATCCATTTTTNTTGTGGTACTATTCACTAGCCAACACAGCCTAGGTGTCCAACAACAGATGGGTGATTAAAGAAATGTAGTACATTTACACATGGAATACTATTCAATCATAAACAAAAACAAAGTTATGTAATTTACAGGAAAACAGATGAAACTGGAAATCATGTTAAATGAAAACCAGTCTCATAAAGATAAGTATCACATAGTTCCTCTCATATGTGGAATGTAGGGGACATGGAAATAAAAGAGGAACTATTGGGGAGGTGGAAGGGAGAACTGGAAAAAGAAATTATAATAGAAGGGGTTAAGTATGGTCAAAGTATATTATACAGGCATGGAAATGTCACAGGAAAACACATTAGTTTGTAGAACTAATAAAAATGAAAACTAAAAAGTACCATATAAGTCTGTGTACAATCTAACTTACAAATGAAGAGACTATCACCCTGCTACTGCATAGATAAACTACGGCAACTACAGTAAGTATAGGTGCTGAAGCAGTGCACGGAAGTAACAGGCCAAATCAAGTAACAGGTCCAGATTTTACTAATGTGAGCCTTTAGCAAATTTTCTCCTTTTTTATTTGCTGAGAAGGGGCTTACTATGTAACCCAGGTTGCCTTCCAACTTGCAATCCTCCTGTCTTAGCCTCCCAAGGGCTAGGATTACAAGCATGATCCACCATTCTTGGATACCTCAATAAACTTTCCTAATGATATACCATAAAATACTGACAAAACTATCAAAGTCTTAATACAATTTCAAAGCCCCTTTTAATTCTAATCGTCTAGTAACACTAGACATTATTATTATTAACCTGTATTTTCATCAATCTGAAGTTTGATTGGGGGGGTGGAGTGGGTAAAAACATTTGCTTGGTAAAAACTCATCTCTCAGGCAATTCTAAGTTCTTGTACAAAGTGAGGGTTTTGGCACCAGATATATAAAGTGAGGACATGACTCCTCCAAAGTTGAGGGGAAGGTTTTTTGTTTTTTTGTTTTTTTATTTTTTATTTTTTTGTAGATATGAGAGTACAGCCAGAGGCATCTGGAGGAGTCCAGAGCAGGGAGAGAAAGTAGTAGACCAAATATGGCCAGCAGATTGAACCTAGCCATGAGAGAAGAAAAGGCCAAGAGAGAGCATGGCTGAAATAGCTCGGTTATAGAGGAAAGAGAAGCTGGGGAAGGGAGCTAGAGAAATTTAGGGGAGTGAGGTGAGAAGAGCCACAGGTAGCTGTGATATGGAGGACAGCATGTGTTGGTATGCTGATAGGTTCACAATTAGCCATTGGTCCCAAGTTTCTTTTGGACCAGACAGTTGTTAAAAAAATTACCACATCAGCACTATATTTAGAGAAATATCAGAGTGTAGTGAAAGATTCAACAGACCCATTGTATCTGGCATGAATTCCGGAGTGATGGCACCTGGGCTCTGAAGTAACCTTTTGAAAATAGTGACTGTTATCTGAGTTGCTCTATAGAAGGAATTTCAGAGCCTTTTGCATAACTTAATCTCCAGACATACCTGGCAAACCAGGAAGTTTTGTGTGGCTGAAAACTGCTTAGGTAATGATTTCTTCAAACAATTCCAGATAAAAGGTTTTGGTATGGGGAAACTGATTTGCTAAAGGTGCTTTCTGTGTAAAAATAAAGAGGCTTTTGTGAAGCCAGGGGGCAGTCAATTTATCAGAAGTTGAGTTTCCTGCTGCTGCTAAAGCCGTAAAANATGCTGGAGTGATTTTCTTTCTTCTTACTGACCTGAATAATACAGAACACCGACATCAGAGAAAGGTTAAACTTCATGTACCTAACCTTCTCCACTCCCCAATAATACCAGCAACTGAAGGCATTCTGAGGACCACCCAGTAGTAAAGAACCCTACATTTTAACAAAAAAGACACTGATTCAGAACAACCTTGTTTGTAAAGCCGCAATGAATTGGAGTCTTTGAAAANACCACAATTAAGACAATCACTAAATAACACGATACACTTACACTATGATCTCCACAGTGTTAGTCATAGCCGTTACTGTGCAACACACAGGACACATTGCTACACATACTTTATTCGGAATTGAGTACCGTGCAAATATTTTAAAAAGAGGCTAATATAATAATGTTTTATTGAACTAGGAACTCTGGCACTGAAAGCGTGAACAACCCAAGGTAATGATGTCGTCACCAAGGGACGACCATAGAGCCCAAATCCCTTGACTCCTGGGCTGATGTTTTCCACTAATTGTGCTCCTTTCTGTGCATCTGAGAGCTTCAAGTGTAAAGGGCTGGAGAAGGCAGAAGACCTATATGAGCCAAATCTGCGAGGTGGGGATGCTCTGAAGATCCTCAGCAACCGCCTTTGACACTTTCTTTTGTTTTGGCTGAGCAAGATGAAAACAGCAACCACAGACCCCAGGGACCAAGAACTGGAACTAGGTACTGCCTGTTGTGGTAACTCTCTCTTCCTCGGTCCGGGCCTGTCCTTTCTCACTTCTCCCTTCCGGCCAAGCCTTAATACTCCCCACCCCATCTCTTCCCTCGGTCCCCATCTTCCTTCACCCCATCTGCACACCATTGTTCGACATCCCCATCGGACAGGGACCTCCTGTACTCCCTCCAGTTTTAGCAGGGGTTCTCGGGGCCTGGCGTTGTTCTCAAAAGCGAGTGGTAGTCAGCATCGCACACGCGTACATCAGCTGAGAAACTTCGGTAGGAGCCAGGGAAAACCCCGCGTGCCGGGTGGGTGTTGGGACTCCTCAGGACAAAGCATGATTAGACGATAAGGACCTTGCCTCCTTCCAGGGCGGAGAGCCCCGCTGTCTCAGCTTCCCTCGAGCACCTACGGAGCGCGCGTGTTTACACTTTCTAACGCCCCGCGGCACATCCAGGGGGCATTCCAAACCGTTACTCCGCCTGCTGGGGTGGGACCAACCCAACGGCTGAGCCTGCGCTCTGGGCCGGCCGGCCGGCATTGGCGGACTACAAATCCCAGAAGGCCTCGCGCCTCTGGGGGCGGGCAGCGGTTTACGTACCCGCTGCGCTTCCCTCTGGTTGCTTTCCAAAGGCAATAGGTGTCCTTCNTACAGCTGAAGGCTGCCTCCTCCGGGGAACATTAGCAGTCTCGACACCAAAGTCCTTGCGTCCCCACTCTTTCTGCCTCAGTTCTGGCTATGGCTGACTCCCTCACCAGAGGCGGGCGGCGGCGGCGAGGGAGGGAAGCCCATGCAAGCGACCCGAGCGCACTTCCGCCTCTGGGCTCCGGAAGGTAGAGCGCACGCGCTCGCTGCGACTCTGGAGCGACTCACTTCCGCTCCCACTGTGCCCTGCGAGCCGAATCATGGATCACACTGGTAAGGAGGCGGAGGCAGTGGGGGTCCTGGTTTCGTGCCCCCTTGGTTCGTGTGGTCGCCCAGCGGGCACAAGGGGCTACTCTCGCCCCACTGCACCGGGACGTGGCGGAGAGGAAGCAAACTTACAGACCCGATCCCGGGCTGGGCCTGCCGCTTCCCGGCCTACCTTTCGGAGCGGTGCCTCCATCCTCGAGACCGGCAACGCTGCTTCTGCGGTGCTGCTGAGCTCGCTTTGCGGACACTGCGCCGCGCAGGCTTGTTGGAAACGGGAGGGTGCCAGTTCTTCTTTTTTTTTCCTCCTCATTCCCGTTGCTCTGCACTTTGTATTGGGGAAATAGGCGGGTGGATCCCACTTTCGGTATTGGAGAAGCGTCCAGACGCTGGGCTAGAGTGGGTTGGAGACTTCCTGCTGCCTTCCAGCTTCGAGTAGCTGCTGCAGTGGTTACCCTCTGTGGTTATTGTATCTTTGGGTTTTCACGGACTAGAGGTTAGAGAAGAAAGTCGGATATAGTTTTCGAAATTACAAGCGGAGCATCTTTTCTAAACCCAAAGCATGCCCCGCCCTTCGGCCGTGGTCCTTTCTCATCTTTGGGGGACATACACAAAACAATTTAAGATCAAGACATTTCCATCGCATATTCCAAATAATAGTGGCTTCAGCGTTTGTTTCTGCGGGCTTCGTTTTCTTGTTCTTAGTTACTGAATGAGTGCACTTAGCTTTGAGTGCTTCAGACAAGCAGGAGGAAAAGGCTTTTTAATAGTTGACGGAGATGCCCTCAGTTTTCAAATAACTACTTAATTATATAATTGCCTTCAGATACTTGTAGGCTTGGAGATAGAATGATGAGCTGGTTAACAATAAGCCTTCGAGCTTACATTCTATCAAAAGGGGCAGGCAGGTTGGTTTCTTTTTTTAAAAACTGCTTACAGATTGTGATGAATACTTTAGGAAAATAGGTGCTTATGGAGTAGAAATTTCAGAGCGTGCCAGGGAAAGGTGTTTTTGGAATGGTAAGAAGATGTAGAGAAGGCCAGATGTCTGTGATCTAGTTGGCAAGAGGAAGAGCCGTCAGTTGAGAAGGGAAGGAAAACGCAAATTACCTTGTTCGGGAATTTGAGAATCATGGTAAAGGGTTGAATTTTAAGTGGCTATGAAGAAATTGAATAAAACTAGGAAATAAAATAAAATAATCCCAGCTCTTTTATGGAGAATGGTGTAGGAGAGGAAGAACAAGAGTAAATAGTTTAGGCGGTGGTTGCAGTGGCCCAGAGGGAGGCTCAGTTTCGTGAAAGTGTAGCTCATTGATAAGAGTACTTACCTAGCTAGCACAGGTCCTGAGTTCAATCCCCAGCAACTCTGTGGGGGAAAAGTTGGGGCAGAGCACAGACAATGGGCAATTTCAAATATTTTGGTGGAGAATCCAACAGCTGCTAATGGATTGGTTTGTGGAAGTATGTGAGAAAGGAGAAAAAACTGAGTTTCTCATTAGAGCATCTTGGTACTGCATGTATAAAATATCCCAGTTTCTAAGTTATTAATGAAAGGTTGCCTGGGGAGATAAAAATCATTCTAACATGAAAATAATCACTAATGAGCTAGCTAGAATTTTTTTTTAATTTTCTGCTTAAATTAGCAGTTTTAAATTACTTATGAGGCAGTCTCCTTAATGCTTTAGTGTTGATTGCTACACATTTTGAGGGGAAAAAAAATCAAACTAAGCAAAAGACTCAAACTTTCAGAAGACTCATAAATACAAATTTGAAAGCTATTTGACTCACAGAGCCTTTGGGAAATCTAGAAATGTCAGTTAGCTAGTTAATTGATGATTTTCTAACTGAATAGGCTTCTCAGAATAATAATTAAAAAGCTTTTTTTTTTTAAAATTTGTATGTGCCTTGGTGTTTGACCTGCATGTCTTTGTAAGGAAGTTGAATCCACTGGAACTTGAGTTACAGACCCTTATGAGCTGCCATGTGGGTGCTGGGAATGAACCCTGGTCTTCTGGAAGAGCGGCCAGTGCTCCTAACCACTGAGCCATCTCTCCAGCCCAGCATAATGATTTTAATGTCAAAGGATCAAGAAGTCTTGTAAATGGAAATATTGAAATAGAATTTTGCCCCCCCCCAAAAAAAAATACTCCAGGATTCAATCCCCCCCCACACACACACAAACAAATATTGCTTTATTTAGTGTTTCTCTGGATTGCAGAAGTGTCAGCACTGAGCTGAGAGCACAGAGAGAACCAGGCAAGCCCAAGGTTCTCTGGGGAGGAGGGAAGCAGAGAAAGAGGTGATGCTCCTCCAAGAGCAGCCCATGCTCCCAGGTCGCAGAAGTGCCTAGGTCAATAAAGACCCTACCTGCACTTGATTCATTCTTTGGTCATTATAAGAGTTAGTTAGCACTTAGATAAAAGTAACGCAGATTTTGTAAAATACTGTTTCATTCTTTTTTGGGAGGTAGATGCTGGGAAACTGAACCCAGGATCCTCAGTACCTCAGACTATTTCTACCAGTACCTTGACTCTTTTTTTTTTTTAATCTTTTTTTCTTTTTTCTTATGTGCATTGGTGTTTTGCCTGCACGTATATCTGTGTGCGGGTGTCAGATTTCCTGGAATTAGAGTTACAGACAGTTGTAAGCTGCCGTGCTGGGTGCTAGGAATTGAACCCAGGTCCTCTGGAAGAGCAGCCAGTATATTGCTTTTGAAACTATATAATAATACATTTAAAGGTAGATTCACATTAAATGGCCAGTTATTCTTTTTATCCCTTATGTAATATCCAGATATTTCTTTATTAGTGTGTGTTGTTGTTTTGATAATATATATATATATATATATGCAACAAGTTGTATGTTA
>LZPO01036044.1:12780-28387 GCA_001675575.1 Neotoma lepida | reverse complement strand
ACTGGACACAAAGGGAAACAAGCTGTGTCCCTTCATTCACTATGTGCTATGGCTGCACCAAGTAACAAAAGGAAACTGAGAAGTTCTGGGCTGGGGTAGAAGGACGCTGCAGTCGGCTTTACCCAAAGCGAAATCTGGTACCTTGAGTACCACAACAGCAATCCTGCCGAGTCTTCCCATGCTACAGATGCTCAAAGTGGGGTTTCCAATGGCGGACTCTTGGAGTTTCTGTGACATCATGGGACTTTCATAACAAGACAAGATGTCATTTGTCTAATACATTAGTCACCACTGTGATTGTCACTGCCTTATAGTTTACAATAGAAGAATGTCAATCTCACCTCAGTATGTATGAGATCTCACTCATTACTAATTACCTCACAGTTATGCTCAGACCATGTCTTTTTAGTATTCTGTGTAGTGAAATGGGAATGAGCTGTCACCTACTCAAAAAGGACATATATGCCCTATGCAGAGATCATTGGATCATTGAATCACCACAGTGCAACTAGTACTCAAAGAATATCTGATTAACATTTATTGTTTAGATAAGCCTGATCTAAAAGTTCTAATGAAAAATGTTATTTTTTTAAACCAATGTTAAGATTTAAAGCTTCAAGTGATTGTTAGCACCTTTGAAACTTTTAAGAGCTATACAATAATTTTTCAGTATTCAAGAATTTATGGTGTGATTTGTAGTACAAATAAATATCAGGCATTTTATATAGTGTATAACGAAGTGTAGAGACATTTATAAAATGAACATAAATCTTTGGATTGGTGTTCTCCTGATGCTGAAGCCATGATGAAATACAGTCATGTAGATATAAGTCTCATTCTAAGTCAAAGACAGATTCATGACTTTCAATGAATTAGCAATATTTAATTGCTGTGTTTACAGATTCTTCACTGCTATTAAACTACAATAATCATTTGTCAGGTTTGGGGTTGAAGAATATCTATAATAATTGGGAAGATTTATTGAAATAATCTTCTTTCCCAAAATATACTACACATCTCCGTGAGGCTGGAGTTTTTTCCTATATTTTATCCAAAACAAGATGCAGTCAACATTCTGCATCTTGAAAGTACACATCCATGGCTTTAACCAAGGGATCAGCAGAGAAACTTATAAAGAGAACAAATGTGTAGTGGCACTCTGGAGACCGAGGCTGGAGAATTACCATTAGTTCAAGGCCAGCCTGGGTTATATAGTGAGTTCTAGACAAGCCTGTGCTACAGTTCAAGACAGTCTCAAGAGCAAAAATGTAACAAAATATATAATACTGAGCATGTATGAATGATTTACATAGCATTTACATTGCATTGGGTATTACCTAGAGAAGAAATAAAGTATAGGAGAAATAATATGTGTACCTGCAAATGCCATGCCAATTTATAGAAGAGACTTCAATACCTTTGCATTTCGATAGTCCTAAAAGTTCTAGAACCAATCTCCTGTAGATTCCAATGGACAACTATATTGCCATCTACTGACTGGGTGCAGATATGAGTCCAGTTTCTCCTTATTGTGCTTGGTGGCTGCACAGAGAAGTAGCACCCCAGGTGGTCGTGAGGAATGATGTGATTAAAGAGTTGGGAGGGCAAAGCAGCTAGATTTCACAGGGAAGCGGTATCTAGATGAAGGAGTTTCACATGGCAGCACTACAGATGTTCACCCTGAAGTTCTGCTCAGGCCTAATAAGTGCAAGCACATAAGGGCTAGCTATCCGCCCTTGCGCACCAACCACTATGTGCATAATGAGGCAACTACTCAAGGCTGGGAAAGAACCACCCAAAAAAGAGAAGAGGAAATCCAGGTGGAGCTCACAGCAGGTGGGAGCATTTCCTATTCTCGGTAGCCAGAATGGAACACCTCATCACTCATGGGCATTGGGTAGAGTTCTCAGAAGACCACATGGATTACTTGCCAAGACTGACCATATTCTGGGCCATGAAACAAATCTCCCAAATTTTGAAGGATCCAAGTCACGAAAAACATGATTTTGGAAAGTAAGTTGAAAGTCAATAGCAGAAATAAAATCTGGAAAATCCTCCAAATGTTGGAAACGAAGTAGAATAATGAATAGCCTGTGGGAAGACGAGGAGGGGTCAGGAAGCGTTTTAAATTGAACGAAAGTTGACAGCCATTTATTCAGACTCACAAGGGGAAATAAAAAGGTGTGTAGCATTTGTCCACGTCAGAAATGGGCTTGAGGAAAATTTAAGAACAGTTTTTGACAAAATCAACAGTGATGGCAAAGTGGGCAATTCTGTGAAGGAGAAGACTCAACAAAGCGCATTCAAGACACTAAGCAATTGAATCCCATTGTTTATTAACAGAGTTGAAAAAATTTCCTAAACTCAAATGTTCTTATTGGCTAGTTCTATTAAAAATTTTAAAATTTGATATACTTCATTATTTAAAAACTTGCAAATAAAATAAACATTGCACACCAAAACTAACTAGACCCAAAGTCTGTATATCTCAATGAACTTCTATACAGCTAGAACAGCCATTCTGAGGCTGTGGAGCTTCATATTGGATTTTAATTTCATCAAATTTTAAGAGAGAAATAATAATTATAGACAAAATCTTTACAAATTTAAATTAAAACGCTATTTTCTAAATCCTTGAATAATATCAGTATTCCTCTTTTTTTTTTTAAATAAAAAAAGGGTGTGTGCACATGTATGTCCTGTGTGTACCAGTGCCAAAGGAAGCCAGAAGAAGGCATTGGATTCCCTGAAGCTGGAGTTATAGGCAGTTGTAAGCTGACAGCTTTGGAGCATGGGTTCTAGAACCTGGAAGAGCAGCAGGCACTCTTAACCAATGAACCATCTCTCCAGCCCCAAATACAGTTTTTCCTTGATTTCAAAACCAAATTATTAAAACAAGAACTACAGACAAATGTCCCTCACAGATACAAATGCGAAAGATGGGAGGGGAGGTGGGGGGAATCTTGGAGTTGGTGAAGGAGAAACCGTAATCAGAATATACTGTATGAAAAAAAATCTATTAAAAAGAAATATATCAAAATTCTAGTAAATAGGATTCAACTATATTTGTATATGTGGAGAATTATCTGGAAAATGTTTGCAAGAACTATATACTAAAAGCTTCAAAACCACCACTGAGAAAAACTAAAGACATAAATGTATGGGTAGATCTGTGAGGTCACAGTTCAAGGCTCAGTATGACTCAGACACCAATTCTTCCTATACCAATCTATAAATTCAATGCAATCCTGGCCAGAATCCCATAATATTTATTGGTAGAAANAAAATAGCTGATTTTAAAATTTATCTGAAAAGGCAAAAACCTAGGACAGACAAACAATTTTTTAAAAAGAAGTACAAAACTCAGGACTTTAAAATCTGATTAAAAAGCTATAGTACTCAATTTACTATATGATAGAGTAACAGAATTGAATACAGTTTTGAAATAGCTGTGTATGTGTTCAACTGATTTTTAATAAAAATTACAAAGGCAGATTGTTGAGAAAAGAATAGTTTACTTGACAAATGGTGCTAGAAAAATTAGATATCTTCATAAAAAAACCTGTTATTCCCCAATTCACACAATAAGCAAAAATTAACCTCAAATAAACAATAGAATAAACATAAAGCCTATAACTAAATCTTTTAAGATAAAACAAAAGATAAGCCTTGTGACTTCCACTTAGGCAGAGGTTTGTATAAGCATAGGTCACTGTCTTTGGGGGTAATGCCTAGGAAGATGTCTGGCAGCTCATATGTGATAGTTAATTTTAAACAATGATCTCATTATGCCATAAACCTAGAAATTATGCTACACAGTTGGTTTGTGTCACTCTGATTAATGCACCGAGCCTTGTCTTTGGTGGTATGTCACCGTGCTGTGCTGGAGTTCTGTGGTCTGTTGGGGATGCTCTCAAGCCCTCAACAGAGCACAGTTAAAGCAGGCCAAAGAGGAAGCTTCCTTCGACTGAACTAGAAGCATGCAAGTGAAGAGTCCAAACAAAAGAAGAGTCTAAGTGACAATGACCCCCAATTTACAAAAGCCAGGGATCGCTCTTGTTCCAGTCAGCCTGAGCAGAAAGCTCAAGGAGACAGGTTTCATGGGCTTTCTTTTTATCTCCCAAATATCTCATAATAGGAGCTGAAGAAGACCAAGTCAACATTACTGAGAGGCTGTCTGAGATAACCACAAAAGCTGGGTGTGGTGGTATATGTCTTTAATTCTCACAGGCTAAGGCAGGTGGATTTCTGTGAGTTCTAGATCAGCTTGGTCTACATAGTGAGTTCCAGGTCAGTCAAGACTACATAGAGAAGTCCGTCTCAGAAAACCAAACAACAACAATAAAAGACATATGAATTCTACCCTCTCCAGAATGAAATTAAACATGGTGGCAATGAAAGATTTAGCACACAGTCTAAATGCCAGAGAGGGCAGAAAAAGACTATAGGGCTGTGAAAGTATTTAAATTAATAAATTAAATTAATAATGGCAGNAAGCTTCAAAAATTATTCGAAAGATACAATTTATACATAGCCCACAGACTCAAGGAACTGAATGAAACCAACATAGGATAATTCTGGAGATATCCACATGAAAATACAACACAACTAAACTTCTGAAAATTCAAAAGAAGGCAGAGAAAAATGGCATGCTGGTAAGAGATCAGCAATGTGGGTGGGAGTGGCTAACACACTGGGGAGAAGAAAGCCAGAAAGAGTTGGCAAGTGTGTCTCAAGGGCTGCCAGGAGGTCTTGCCAACTGTACCTTCTGGCCCCAGGGCTGTGGTTTGGATGTGGCTTCTTCCCCAAAGGCTGGCATCCAAGATGCTTGGTCCCCACTGTAGCTGTATTGAGGAGGTAGGACCTAATGGAAAGTGGTCAGGTGGAGGGCAGCATCCTTGATGGTACCCGTACTTTCTCAGTAGAGTGGATTAGTTCTGGATAGTTCTCATGAGAGTGGTTGTCATAAAGTGAGGGATCTTAGGCATAGTCCTTTCTCCAAGTATCTAGTTTCTTTCCATCTTCCCTGTCATAGTGTCATAGAACACCAGGAGGTGTTCTCCAGAAGCCAAACAGATGCAGCTACCCAACCTTGGATGTTTAGCTTCCAAAACAGAGAACATAGTGAGCCTCTTTTTAAAAGATAAATGTTCAGCTTCAAGTATATGCTTAGAGCAACAGGAAAAGGATGGATACATCCAGCAATGCTATCCTTCATGAACTGAGGGAAGTAAATATATTTTCAGACATAGTGAAGGTAAGAGAATTTTTTGGTAATNTATCTAACCGAAGGAAGTTTTTTAACACAAAGGTATGTAAGAAGCCTTGGACTCTCAAGAGGGAAGCAAAATAGTACATAAGAAAACAATGGTGAATACAATNGACACCACTTTCTGAGTTCCTGAGCCAGGTTTGATGATTGGAGCACAAATTACAATGATATTTTACATTGGTCTTGAAATATATAGTGGAAATACTTGAAACGAGTTGAATGTATTTTTAAACTTGGGAAAGCAGTGGGAATGAAGTAGATGTGAGGTTTCAACCCTTCATCCAAGAGTGGGAAGGCACCAGTGCCTAAAGCCTGTGGTAAATTCTCTGAATACATTGCCACCCACAGAGAAACCAATAAGAAAATAGTACAAGCAATCCACTCTGAGCCAGTAAAACAGGAGGGAATCTTTCAAGACTAGCACAAGAAGACACAGAAGCTAGGACAAAACAGGAAACAGAAACAAACAGAAAATGACAAGCGAGATTGAAGATATAGTACTTCACATATCCATAACTAAGCAGATCAGAAGGATAACAGAGCTCAACACAGCACATTAAAAACATCCTGAGGCCAAAGTCTTGTGTGTACACTAAAGTTACTTCCTCACGACAGAAGGAGGCCGAAAGCAAATGAAAAGATACATAACAGTTTGTGTGACTATAAGCTCTGACAGGTATGTGTGAAGTATCTCCCCACCCCAAGTCAGAATACATAGGGTTTTATGTACCCAATATATTCATCATGGGAGCTTGTAGCCCAGAACCTAAACTGAAGTTCACTGATTCAGACAAGAGTTAATGTTTCCCAAGGGGTGCAATTGCTGGGTTCCATGTAGTCGTGTGGAAGGTTGGAAACGTTGGTAGACAGTTAATGTTTTAAGGGTCCCTGGCTAAGACAAGTGAATGAAAGGATGAAAAGGATGATTCATCACAAAGGAGCAATGCAAGGATGTTGGTGCATAGCTGGCAGAATCTGTGAGTGGTGTGCAAATGTGTGCCAAAGGCACACTTAGTTAGGAAAGGAACCAGAGAAAGTACCACAGGTGAGGAAAGTTCTAGAAAGAAAGGGGAGAGGTCTAAATGGGAACACAGGAAATGGTGTGAACCCTGGACATTCCCAGGGATGGAAATGATTTGGTATGTGAAGGTGTGTTCTTGTGTATTATTATAGGACCAGCCTTAATAATGTACTTCCCAGGGGCTCAGAAGAGAAACCATGAAATGGCAAGAATTATTTTCGGGAAATGAATCTAAGTAAACCAATGTCTTTGTCTGTCTACTTTATTCCTCTGGGATAAATTCCTATCTACACATGCTCTCATGCCTAGTTCCTTTCTTGCCTGACTTCTCTCTACCTTTATCTGCTGTCCCCTCTAAGTTCCATCTTAATTCTCTCATCTTAGTTCTGCCTCATCTAGGTCCTTCTCATCTTGTTCTTACCTATCAAAAACTTTCCCATCTGGCTCTTCCTCATCTTCCATCCTGTCCTCAAGTTCTTCTGTTCTATCCTTCTCTCAGTCCTTATACCTCAAAGTTCCCCCCAAGTATCCAGTTATAAATCCAAGCAATAGTGATCCTCTGGCAGAGCAAGGTCACCAGGCTTGAATTCTTACAGGGTCATAAAGGCAGGTAAAAATTTTCCTCAGGCAGTGACCATCAGGCTTTCTTTTACAACCCACAAAGGGAGTGATAAAGGAGGAGGTCAACTGAGTGCTAATGACCAGTTAGTATATCAGAAAAGGGGATCTATGTGCTCAACCTACNTTCCTAGAAATGGTTAGGTAAGAAGTTATGGGTCTATAGTAATAGTAAGGCTGTATGGAAGGAGGGTCTCACCCTCAATTGCACAAGAAATAGAACTATCTACCTGACCTAAGAGACATGTGTTGTTTCCACAAGGGTGTTACTTTAGTTCGGGAGATCGTTTGGCCTTGGATTTTTGATTGATATTTTAGATAAGTACACTGTTAGGAGTTCTTGGAAGCACACAGGCATACAAGAAAATCATTGTAGGAATCAGCTAATATATATACAAAAGCTAAAATATCACGAAGACTTCTTAAGCCATGGCTTGACCTTCGGAAAGTCCTTGACTTTTCCAAGTAGCAGCTTTTGTGATAGTAGCTGAATTCCATTACATTTTCCTGTGGCTTGCAGCAGTGTATGGACTGATGTCAAGAAGGTTGAGGGAAGCTGTGAACCTTGTATCTTACAGTGGCTACTCATGGAGATGATGGTTTGTGAATGTTTGAGACCTAAAGCAAAGTCCTAGTAAGTGACAGAACTGGCCACTCTTCACACATTGGAAGGTCCTATATATGACAGCCCCAATAGTTTTCTATTACACCTCAGAACAAAATCTTCCTAAAATAAGATCACCTGTATTTAATACAATCCTCACTGAAGACATCAACACTCAGGGAATTATTACTAAAAATTGAACTGGAATGCAGGATGAACTTTGTGAACATGCTGTCTGAAAACCACAAATATCACTTTACCTAGAAAAAATATCATTACACAGAGACACTAATTATAAAAATGTATTTTTAAAAATCTGTGCACAGTTTTATTTAACATGCATATATTCAACATGCAGGTTTCAGTTTCAAGGTTAAACTGATAATGAAGCTTCCTTTACCTGTGGCTTTGCCCACCTTTTTAAAACAGATTAGCAGGCTGCTTGAATTAAAAACAAGCATTACAGATATGTTAGTGTCAGTCTTAGTTACTTTTCCTGTTGCTGTGAAATGATGAAGGTGGCTTTCAGAAATAGGAGAAAGGGCTTATTTTATTTCTCAGTTAGAGTCTATAGTTCGTCATGGCAAGGATCTTACGGTGCCAGTGACTTGCGGAAGCAGCTTGTCACAATGCATTCACAGTCAAGATGCAGTGAGCTATGGGTACCTGGACTCATCTCATTTCCTCCTCTTTATACTGTACAGAATCCTAATCCAGGGAGTGGTACCACCCGCAGTGGGCAGATACTTGCACCCCAGTTAACCTAATCAAGATAAATCCTCATAGAAATGTCATGAGGCACATCTCTCAGATGTCTCTAGATCTGAAACAGTTCATAATCGAGATGAACCATCATAATGCCAAAGATTAGGATGTCTGGAGCTGGGAACGTGCAGCTTAGTTGGTAGAGTGGTTGCCTAGCATGCAGGAAGTCCAGAGTTTGACCCACAACATCACATAAAATTAGGCATGATGGTATATATCTGTAATCCTGGCATTCAGGGAGTGAGTTAGGAGGACTCAAAGTTCAAGGTCATGCCAGCCACATGAGAACTTGCTTCAAAAAATGTTTATTACCATGGTATCTGAGTTCCATGGAGTGAAGAGGGGGAGGGAGAGGGATAGAGGGAGAGGGAGAGAGAGTGAGCGCTTTCTTCAAATTATGGTGCATTTTCTTTAGCCCTACACAGAGTTGTGGCTGCTGACAAGGCTGCCTTTGACTCTTTTCTCCTTCTTGTCTTCTAGAGTTACTTCAGTTGAGCTTTGGACTTGAACACTAAAAGCCTCTTATTTTTTTCATAATTATCTTATAATGTAATATTCTTTCTCAACAAGATGAGGTAAGCAATGGCTTCCGTCTGTAATTCTCTCTCTGAGGCAAACATTTTGGAAGTAGGCATCACACAGGTGACAAATGTGCTTTCTCAACACCTTCACACTATCTGCAGAGCCCTCATTTTCAGTGCCAAAGGTGTTGGTCCCAGCCTTCTCTCCCCTCCCATCACACCCTGCTCTTAAGATCCTTTGGCAAAGAGGACATGAGGCTTCTCCACTCCCCATCAGCCCAGACTTGCACATGGACAAGGAACGAAATGAAATCCCCTCTTTCTCCATCCTATTAGCAGTTTGCACATCTCCCATGAATACATGCTATTTCCCCCAGAGGTAAATATGAAGGTAGACATTCTTCTCTCCTTTCTTGGTTAAAATTTTTGGATATCTAGAGCAATTTGTTTTTTTTTTTTCTATATGTGCATGCATGTGCACACTTTAAAGGAAGAAATTTAGCCATCAAAAAATACAGACATTCCTTTTTACAAGTAGAATCACTTCAGATAGATTATGTATGCCTTGGCAGAGGAGCCATGCTGCTGGATACATGTGTAGCTCAGCAGTCTTCAGGGAGGGGAGATCAGAAGTTGTTGGTATATACTGTGATTTCCCCTCATTTAAAATGCTTCAGTTTCTATCACTTCTCGGCTCTGGAAAGTGACCATTTGGAGGAAACAGTCATATCCAGGAAGTTCCTCTTCCTTTTCAAATACAGACACCCAAGCCCTTGGTAATTTGTTAATCAGAAAGATAATCTGCCTCTGGCCATAGTCCAGCCCAGAGGTTTCATTGATTTATCAAAATCACTTTGGAAATAAAACTTCAGCAAAAA
This sequence comes from Neotoma lepida, assembly GCA_001675575.1. Taxonomy (NCBI): domain Eukaryota; kingdom Metazoa; phylum Chordata; class Mammalia; order Rodentia; family Cricetidae; genus Neotoma; species Neotoma lepida. The sequence continues at coordinate 18,708 of LZPO01036044.1, read as the reverse complement.
CTAAGTTTCACGGGAGGTTGTGATGTGATTCTCAAGGGTGCAAAAAGGAAGAATTCTGAATTCATTCTTTAAAAGATTTTTGTGTTTTTTTGAAATTAAAATGTAACTACATCATCTCCCCCCTTGGCTTTCTTCCCTCCAACATTTTCATATACTCCCTTACTCTCTTTTAAACTCATGGACTCTTTTTCTTCCATTGTTGGTACCACAGGTGAGGAGGAAATCTNATGGGTCATGGGGCCTCCACCCTAGACAAGGACCACAGGCAACTAAGAAGTGCTGGAAGCATGGAGAAATAGTCTTCCCCAGGGAAGAGTTCCCAAAACTGGTTATTCAATAACATGTGGTCAGTCCTGAAATCACTTACATTCAAATAACATTATATGGACTGAGTGGGTTGTATTTGAAGATTTGGGAGTGTATATACACACATATAAATGCGCTCTTAAAAATAACCTCTCATGAAAAGTTGCATTGCTTTAGTTAAAAAAAAAAGACTCTTTTAGAGAGTCTGCTAAAATTATGTTTAGCAGATTTACCTACTAAATCCTTAAAATTATGACATGTAGTTGCCACAAATTATTTTGGAATGAAAGTTGATCCAGATAAGTATTATCATATTGTAATATTTTAATCTTAAAAATCTTTGCTCATATGTGAGCTATGAAGAAAGGCAGAAACCTGTCAAGCCAAGATGGTCTGTTATCATGACAAAAGCTGGGGGAAGAACAAAGGCAGTAACTCCTGCCAAGTTAACATTTGCTACAGGCATGCAACCNTACTTTCCACCAACTCATGTCCTTTCTGCTTGGAACCCGTAGTGTGGCCTAACGTCAGCTTCTCTGGTATGTTTTGAACATTACAATACTAAGAAACTTGATCTCCTGGATGCATGTAAAATCTCCCCTCTGGATTATTTCCCTTCTCAGTTCTAAGGAGCAATACAGTCACGTCCTGAGCTCAGATGACACTCAACAGTGACAGGTTTACTGTGAATGTTCAGAGGACACACAGAGACCACAATAATGAGGGCAACACTCAGGAGTGCAGATGTCATTTGTCTTCATGGATAATCCTCCTGGTGTCTGAACCCTTCATTCTCCTGGCCTTCCTGGATTAAGCAGCCTGTGGCTCATCTGTTAAATACTGGGTTCTACTAACTGAATGGGTCTAAAATTTCACGATGTTTGGCATTCGAAAGGCTCTGGCAGTACTAATGGAGCCTATTTATTTGTTAGAAAATAGAATTGAGTCACAAAGTGTGTTGTAACTTTCACATCTAGAAGGAGTTACTGCTTGCATTCGTTGTCTACTACTGCTGTAACAAACTATACAAGCACGGGGGAGTTAAACCAGAAAAGGCTTATTAGCTAACAGTTGTACAATGAATAATTCTGCTATGAACATAGTTGAACANGTATCCTTGTGGTATGATTCAGCATCCTTTGGGTATATGCCCTAGAGTGGTAGTGCTGGGTCTTGAGGTAGATTGATTCTCAATTTTCTAAGAAATTGCCATATTGATTTCCAAAGTGTCTATACAAGTTTGCACTCCCACCAGCAGTGGAGGAGTGTTCCCCTACTCCACATCCTCTCTAACATAAGCTGTTATTGGTGATTTTGGTCTTAGCTATTCTGACAGGTGTAAGACGGAATCTCAGAGCCATTTTGATTTGCATTTTCCTGATGGCTAAAGATGTTGAATAATTCTTTATGTATATCTTGGCCATTTGAAAATCCTCTGTTGAGAATTCTCTGTTTAGATCTGTCCCCCATTTTTAATTGGATTATTTGTTTTTTTGGTGTCTAGTTTCTTGAGTTCTTTATATATTTTGGGAATCAGCCCTCTGTCAGATGTGGGGTTGATGAAGATGTTTTCCCATTTTGTGGTCTGTCATTTTGTCTTATCAACAGTATGACCCAGATTCTAATAGTCTCTTCCTTCCTTGGCTGGTGGCTATTGCTTCAAGTTGCATGTCTAACAACACATGACATCTCTACAACCCTATTCAGCCAACATTTCCCCTTTGACATGCTCCTCTCTCTCTCTCTCTTTCTCTCTCTCTCTCTCTCTCTCTCTCTCTCTCTCTCTCTCTCTCATTTGATAAGGTCTTATGCAACCCAGGCTGGCCTCAAACTCACCTATGTAACCAAAGGTGATTTCTTACCTTCCCACCTCTACCTCCAGAGTGATAGGATTTCAGTATGCTGCCACATCCAGTTTATAGAATGCCAGATATTGAACCCAGGGCACTCTGAATGTGAGCTAAGCACTCTGCCAACTGAGCTACACCCCAGCCTTTCTTCCGCTTTTAAGGGCCCTCGAGAGTGCCTTGAACTCACCCAATAAGCTCATTATTTTAAGGCTAACCAATAATAAACCTCAATTTCTGCTTTGTCACGTGACATTATATGTTCACATGTTTGAGAAATTCAGAAGCAGATGATGTGAGCGGCCATTATTCTTCCAGGTAATCAGGATTTGGGAGCTAGGGTTCTGACTCTAAATCTAATGATTCCTCAACCACATTACTAGATATGAATTAAATATTTTCTCAGTGTATTTCAGTAGTTACATGCAATTGCAGCCCATAGTTAATATAGCATATCCATATGGACTAACAATAAAGAGAAACATTACTCAGGGAAACTAATAACATCAAATGTGAAATGGGGCAATGCATCTCAACAATATGTGGGCTTTTGATGGGGCAACTGTACTCAGATTCAATGACTATAACAAACTGAGTTCTAGCCTGTTTGTCCTTTGTGCCAGAAAATGCCACTGCCTGTGCTGTTCAAGCCTCCCCTCAGTCATGTTGGCCCAGCTCTGAAGAACAGCCATCCCCAAAATGAGTGAAAGTAAAACTATACATTTTTTATGTTTGTTTGTTTATTTTTTGATTCTTTTTTATTCTTCTCTCATATATTACATCCTGACTGCATTTTCTCTCTCTCTCCGTTCCTCCCAGCCCCTCCTCCTTTCTTCTCTCTTCCCTCAGATCCATTCCTCCTCCATTTCCCTTCAAAAAAAGAGCAGACCTCCTAGGATATCAACCAAACATGGCTTAACAAGTCACAATAAGACTAGGTACAAATCCTCATAATCAAGGCTGGACAAAGCAACCCAGTAGGAGGGAAAGGGTCCCAAGAGCAGGCAAAAGAGCCAGAGACAACCTCTACGCCCACTGTTAAGAGTCCCACAACACCACCAAGCTACATAACTATAACTAACTATAATGTATTTGCAGAGGACATAGCTCAGACCNATACTCACTTCAGTGAGCCCTTATGAGACCTGTTTAGTTGATTCTGTGGGCCACTCCCCTGGGTGTCCTAAACCCCTTTGGGTCCTGCAAGCCTTCTTCCTCCTCTTCTGTGAGGCTCTGCCTACTGTTTGGCTGTGGGTCTCTGCATCTGCTTCCATCAGTTGCTAAATGATGCCTTGATACAAAGGCAATCAGTCAACAACTTAGGAGTCTCACAAAATGGTAAGTTAACATAAAAAGGAGGAAAATATAAAGAGTGATTTAACATGCTCAATGTGTTCTTTTTCCTATATTCTTATATGCTGAAATTCAGGACTTCCCATAAGTTTCCCTGTATAAACCAACTATGGGACTATATTAATATTGTATATTAGCACCACTTTGGGGGGTACATCACTAAATATAATAATGTCAATTTCCAAAATATTATATAAATGTTTTTATTAGGAAAGAAATCAAGCACTGTCTAGCTATCTAAAGGGTTCCTTCTAGCACATATCCCCCTGTGCTTTCTGCTGAAGGAAGGAAGGCAGCATTTCTTAGATTACTGAGTATGCCANCTTCATTCTCATCACCCCTGCGCCCAGACACATGGCTCCACAGAACTGGATGCTACATTGCTTTGCTGACCTTGCAGAGGTCTATAGAGAAAACTGGCACGGGCTAAGAAATCTTCATTGAACAAAGGCAATATATTTTTATGTATTGACTTTTGTGTGATTCAATTTGCAGCGAGCATAAAAGTAACCTTTATAAACTGCCCTGTGAACTTAAAAGCAAGTTTGCATTTTGTGGTTAACTTTTCTTTTACTGTATAACTTCCAAAATGATGACCCAGCTCATTGGGTCTCCTGAAACCTTTTAGCCAAGTAATGAAAATGAACAGTTTTCTGCACAGAGACTCACAATTTAAAGGATGGACAGAGACTTTTAAGAAGGCTGACTCTGCGCATTTAGAGTCTTAATAAAGTTAGATGAAAGATGTATGTTACTTGGTTTGTAGAGGGAGGCAGTGAATGTGTGGCTTTTAAACTGATCATTTTATTTGACTGGCTTATGAATTTTGTATACATTTATAGGATGCAATGTAGGTGTCTTATTATGATAAGCTTGTAAAGTGATGGATTTGTTCATTTGAGAAGATGGCCTAGTTGGTAAATGCCTGCTGCACAAGGACAAGGACCTGAGTTCAGATTCCCTAGCACCCATGTAAAAGCTGGATTTGTTGGAACTCTAGCATAGAGAAGTAGAGACAGGCAGATACCTAGAACTCNCTGGGCTTGACAGTCCAGCCAGTGGATGAGAGAACTTCCCGGGGGGAAATGTGGAAAGTGATAGAGGAAGACACTGGACATCAACCTCTCCCTGACCTTCACATGCATGCATACACAGACATGCATGCCTGTGTACACACACATTTGAAAAACTTGCATTAGGCATTCAAAACATGGTGCTTTGTTTTTCTTTTCACCTCTCTGTCAATGTANAAAATTTTACACACATGCTCAACAGATTATTAAGCACTATTCCAAGGGTACTCCGAGTCAACTTTTCCTCTATCCTAAGTTGTGAGTTACGTTGGGAGTAACAAGTGCTTACTCTGCGCTTTGAGNTATATTACTTCTTTTTCTTACATCTGTTTCTGCNGACCTGTCACAGATTTATTTGGAAATTGTGAGACATTTCCTACTGGTTTATTATTTTCATAGCTGATGAGGCTGTTCTGTTTTTCTGTGTTAGCCTTTGGGGCCAGAATTGATTAAATCAGTTGTGTTNGGTCGCCCAGTTTCCAACTTCTTGACTAGATAGCATTTCCACCAGTTTTCTCTTTGGAAAGCAGTGGAATATTTTTCCTATAAAGTCAAATGACTTTTTAGNTGGGTATAGAGAGATGCTGATTTAATATCACAATATGTTTGGAGTTCTGATGTGATGACTAGGAGAGGAACCCATAATAAATGTGAGTCGTGGGAGGCATGGAGGTTCTTGTGTTCACAGACAAGCACTAGGGGAACCAGGAATGTTAAACACACAAGGTTGTCTCTTCAAAGGAAGAAATGTATAACCTACAAAAATATTCGTCTCTGGTGAACATGTATAGGCTTTATCTTGGCATTATTCCCCAAAATTACATAGCATCTGGACTGTGTGGAGAATTATTGGTTATCTAGAGATGATTTGAAGCACACAGGAGGCTGTGTGACAGTTGTCTGTCNATGTTGTATCATTCCATACAGGGGACTTGAACACCTGTGGATGTTTGAGTCCATGCTGAGTCTTGGAACCAACTCCGAGTGGGTGCTTATGGAGACAGATATTAAATTTCATTTCATATCTGATGTTCTTCCAAACTGCCTGCCTCAGTGCCCTTCATTATCCCATTTAACTCATGGCAAGGCACATGCAAATGACTAAAATGTAAAGATTGTACTTATGTCTCTCAGGCTCCATCAGGAGATAATGAGAAGCTAAACCCTGAGGCACACCCCAGACATCTGTGTGAGTGGAAATTGGGCAAGAAATTTGCCTTAAGAATTCCAGTCAGTGCAATGAGTTAAATGACGCAGTATGAAGGGCAGTGGAGATGGTTACAGTGAACAGTGTGGGGTAAGCTACACACTTAAGGTGGAGCTTCTCTTCTCCTGAGTCCATTCATGGG
>LZPO01036043.1:2389-12748 GCA_001675575.1 Neotoma lepida | reverse complement strand
TCATGCATCTCCACTAGTTTGGTTGGCCATCTCTGCACATCCTCCCATCATGATCTCTTAGTCCCTTGCTCATGGAGGGCCCCTTGTCTCCCATAGATTGGGCTCCTGGAGATACGTTCAGTGCCCTCATCTGTCTCCATCAGTCACTGGATGAGGGCTCCATGGTGGCAGTTAGGGTATTCATCCCTGTGATCACTGGATCAGGGCAGTTCAGGCACTCTATCAATTATTCCCAGTGGTCTAAGGTGGATTCATCCGTGTGGACTCTCCGGAACTTCCCTAGCACTCTGTTTCTCCCTATTCCCGTGATTTCCCCATTTATCATATTATCTCCTTCCTTGCTCTCTCTCTCTGTCCCTGTTCCTCCTCAAACCTCCCACTCCTTTACACTCTCAACCTCCATCCTTTGCCTGCCATTTCCTCCTCCTCACTCCTACTAGTCAGTCCATGTAGTTCGCATCCATTTCTCTCTCACTGGGTGATCCATGCTTCCCTCCTAGATTCCTCCCTGGAGCTGTAGGTTGCAGTCTGGTTATCCCATGCTTGCTTTGACATTTCTGTGGAGACCCACAGAGGTTTCCTAGTGAGATCTGAGCTTACTTTACCCAGCAGGACCGCATATGATTGGACCATGGGTGTGGTTACCAGGTGTTTGGAAGGGTCTACACTTGACTGTGTGGTATGCTTTGATCTAGCAAAGGGAAAGTCTTTTGCCCCACCCTTTGGCATTGCTATAAAAAGCCCCTTTGAAGAAACAGAGGGGCTGGTGGATTTTGATCCAGGTTCTCCCGAAGCTATCCTGTGTTTCTGTCTGTCTCTTCTCCACTATCTTTCTGTCTAAAAGTTTCTTATCCCTCTCTCCTCCTCATAGGAACCCTTNAAAAGGTGGGAGCTGGCCTCCCACACAATTTTTTTAAATAATAATTTTATTTACTCTGAAAATTTTATACATGTACAAAATAAATCTTGATAACATGCACCCTCCACTCTCCCTTCCAACCCCACCAAATATTCCCCATGTCTCCTTCTCAACTTAATGTTTATTTATTTATTTATTTATTTACTCATTCAATTTTAACCCACCAGATTGAATTAGTGTTGACCAAATGTACATGGTTTCGAGGCCATTCACTGGAGTATGGGCAACCTCCCAGTCGTCAATCCCCAAAACAGATTGTGATTTTCCTCCCTCATCAGTCATCAATCATCATTATCTCCAAGGATAGAGAAGAACGCTATGAAATATTGTCTTCTGGTCATGCCCTGGCTGTTGCACACATGAACTCACAGCAGTTGTAATTACTTGCATAAAACATTTCTTTCTTTAATTATATTTTTAATATTTTGAGATTATGGATAGCAGCAAATAAGGGCAAAGATGTTTCCTATTGAAATAGTTGGATTGAAAACAATCAGTCATTGAATCAAAATGTTTGGAGTGTCTATCAAATGTCTAATTCTGTGAATTAAATAGTCTTTCAGACCCTAAACGAGTGAGTACTCACCGCAGAACAACTTAGCCAGCTTGGTGGCAACGTAAAAACTCTTCATTCTAAAACCAGGTTTCCCCTCTTCTAGCAAATACCCATCACTGTTACAATGAGTTTCCTTACCTTCCTTTCCTTTTTTTTCTTTTGTTTACCTTAGTTTCCCAATAAGATGGCTAATGTTTGCATACTTTCTGTTCAAAAAGCTGTAATTTGTGACTTGCATAGAATATGGCAAAGATGCACAGGTGTAGTTAAGTTTCAAGGATATGCACTTAAGGTTGTGAGCATTTACTGGATGAGAGATAACACAAGAAGGATCTAAGTGGCAGTGTGGGAAAGGATGGTCTGTAAGCCATAAGTAACTATTTAAGCATGATATTTCTATTTCTTTATTCTTAGTAATATTCCAAAAGAAAGAGATTTTCTGTGGAAAACCTCTTATTGTGCCAGTACAGGTTAGTGTTTTCAGATTAAGAGGTAGTTACTGATCAAGACTAGGAACAGTCATGTAAAAATGAAGGGAGGTACATCAAATTGCCAAGAGGTCAGGATGTTGGATAATTCTCAAGGTAAATGCTGAATTTTCTTAAGGGCTATGAGAGACAAAATTGGAGAGTAACCTGAAATTTATGACTTCAGACAGAGAGGGAGAGAGAGTGAGTGTAGGAGTAGACTGTCCAGAAGTGGATGGCATATTTTTAGGGAAAAGTGATGCTTTTAAGAGTGTTTGCATCTTATTTAATACAATATCCATCTATATACATATGAAAAATAATTCAGAGAACCAAGTCTATGAAAACAGTGAGTTTAGATGTCATTTTTTAAAATGATGTTCCCATCTTTGTCCCATTTGACTAAATTCCTACATTAAAGCTTTTGCAGGTGCCAGCTTTGGGCGTGTGTGCTGAGCCAATTCCTTCTTCTCTTTCAGAGCTATTCTCAAAGTACACCTTTCCTATTTCCACAGCTGCCCCACTGAATGCACTTGTAACATCTACTTCTCAAAGTTGTTAGTACTGGAGCAACATGTTTAATGGAGTGATTTTGGGCCATCTTTCTATCTTAACAAACAACTGTCTTCCCAGAACAATATACAGTGGCTTTAATGTTAAGGAAAAATAGATAACCACAGAGTCAGTGGACAGATATAACTTTTGCCTAATAAATACAATATTAATTAAAGATAGATTATGGAGTAATTTTAGTATGCATTATTAATTTTCTAAAAGTGTCAATATTTAAACATCAGACTATTGATAAATTGTCGAAAATAATGACATCCTATGTAGTGTCATCGTTTATGTGGAAGCATTAATCCTATTCTAATTTTATTCCTTTATATAATTGTATATATTATTTTCTNTAATTAGAATTTGCTATTTCAAATCTAAAATAAATTTTGTAAACCTCCTTGATTTATATTTTAGAATTCCTTCACTTTATTTGATTTAGTACTATTATTTATNTGAAAATGCAAAATGTCTTTTCCAAAAATCTGACTTGCCATTGTTGTCACCTTAAAACTTTACAATTTCCAAAGTTTTCTTTTTCCCTTAGCTGGTTTGATGTTCAAGAACTATATATAATATGGCAGGATAAATCCTGTTCTCATTTTATGAATGATATTATGTATATATTTTTGTAGCAATGCTCAGTGATTTCTTCCTTTTTTGTGACTGTATTCTTCAGATATTTATCATTGCAGAACACAACTTTTTAAGTAATGAGGTTACCTACAGAAATGTAGGTCAAAACTTTCATCTGTGGTTCACTTTCCCTTACTTAGAGAGTTGAAATTTCTATGATTATTAACTTTTCATTCATTCAATAAATATTTACTGAGTACTTACAACATGCATGTGAAAAGAACAAGGTCAGTTCAGATGAGGAAGTCTGAGACAGGGTGACTGAGCTGAGGAGTAAATGCCAAGAGTGATAAAACAGAGCTCTTCCTCACAGTTAAAAGACTTTTGACTGTCGTGGTCTATCTATGTTATGATGTCATAACCTCAGTCTGCATAATTTGTAAATAATCATTTCTGCCTCACAGTTTCTGTGATAACAGAACATAGGAGCCAAAATTTTCACAGCAAGCAGATTAAGCAACTTGTGTGGCACAGTGTGCCTCATCAGGAAGAAAGAGAAAGTTGGAGGAGTCATTTCTATCCAACTGAATCACGATAGAGTTAAAAGTTCCTAGAAGCAACAATGCAGAAGCCTTCTAACAGAGGGGAGAAGGAACCCAATNAGTACAACTAAAGCAGTTAGGATTTAACTAGAGGCCGAGGTGAAGGGGAAACTTCCAGATAACAAGGGGATCCCCCAAAGAATAGGGTGTTGCAGTTAAATTATATACTACTTTGTCCATATTTTTAATACAGGGGAAATAAAAGCTAAAAGGTGNNCATTTGATTGTACTTTAAAACAATTTTTGAAAATTTTACTTGAAAACAAATTTGGAGATTTTTTTTCAAAGGNNTAACATAATAAACATCTGAACACATAAATATTTCAATATTGGTTATATTTATTATGTGAAGTGTGTGTGTGCCTATCTCTCTCTCTCTCTCCCTCTTCCTCTCTCTCCGTGTGTGTGTGTGTGTGTGTGTGTGTGTGTGTGTGTGTGTGTTACATACTAGCTAAGAGACTATCTACTCAGCTTCTAGACTATGAAAAGACATGGAGTTCTGGGTCTATTACCAATGTAAGATATGGAGAAAATTTCAGTACTGGAAAGTAACAACATTATGCATAAGTNGAGTAATTCTGACGAATCAAATACAACAAATACTGCTCTGAGTNTATTTGTCATTTTGCTGTTCTTGTTAAGATTAGTATAATACAGTAATGTTTTATCATAAATGAGTAAGTCGCAAAAATCAACNGGGACTGTGATAATTAATTTTCTGAGAACATAAAACATATGGAATGTTCTTAACACAAACATTTATTCTTTAATAATCAATTTTAGTTAAACTGCTTCTATCTGGATAAGTCAATCTTAGACACACTGTTGGAGTGCTATAGTGCACTTTAATAAATGACATCAACATAATCACTTTTAAGGAAGACTGTCTCCACAAATCCTACAAAATAATATATAAAATTTTTGTTTAAGATTAAAGTAATTCTACAATTACTGAAGCCCGGATTTACCAAAAATAAATATATGTATTTGTTTTTAAAATAGTTCCTACAAGATACTGCATAGAGTACAATAGTTTTTCTCAGGCAATAGTATAAAAGTGGTCATATTAGTCTCTTTTATAACATCTTAATTATCTGCCTCATTTAATAACCTATTTTTAGAAATGNCATCACTCCAGCTAGTTCATACCCTTTCTTTCTAAGGAAGCTAAGTTATTTATGAAGACAATAGTCCAAGCCTANACTTGCGGTGCTGAGTCTTAGGAATATATCCAGAGATAGGTGTCTGGAGCACTGCATAAATCTTCAGCAGTGATATGGCCCTCTGGGAAGAATGTAACAGTTAGTATTTTAATTCTACTGAGGATCATTTCACTCTAGAATGTGTTTGCACATATGATAAAGGTAAGATGATAGACTAGAAACCTTAAACTTTTAATAACCTCATGCTTCTTGACTCCTTACTTTTCCACTTCTTAATNGAGGAAAGCTAAGTGATCCCAGCCACTTTGCATGTAGTAATAATGACTTAAACTAGAAAGTAAGATAGGGCATGTTTAACACAATTTTCTGATTGACTTTGTTGTTCTAATAAACAAGGCAACTCACGAATCCTAGTGTGGAAGCCATGCAGATAATCCCTACCTTAGCTAATGGGTAGATCATTAGCTTAGCTGGCTTGGTTCATTAGAGAACACAGTTCTGGTGTGAATCCCTTCCTAATCTCCTCATTATCTCCATCCTAAAGGCACATTTTGCATTGAAGGATAGAAAGTTTATCATCATGGGGACTTTAAACTGTAAATCAACTAAGAAGTTAGATATGACAGGGCTCAAACTTAATGGTATTATAAAAAAAACTGCAGTCAAACATGCTTTTAATGATAGAGAGAATGCCACCTTCTCTTAAGCTATTTTAGCTAGATGAATTATCAATTGCTTTTGTTTGTATAGTTGTATATATATGACTATAAGTTTACCTTTAGAGAAAAGGAATAAACAGNAAAAAAATATAGCCTATTTGGGAAATGAACATTATATGGTTTGGACAGGAGAGAATCTTGTTGTGATATCTGCATTTTACAGAAAACAGAGCACTGAGGAGAATAAGTGAATAACTTATTGTTTGGTAGGAGCGCCACCTTAGCCCCTGGTGTCGGCAAACTGGTAAATCNGCCCCTTCAGAGCCCGCCAAACACAGCTCCTCCCCAGAAAGGCCAAGACCACTCCCTCGGCCTGTTTTAAGCAGCATCCCCGAGACTAGGTGCGCTCTTCCCTCAGGTCCCTTGTCCTGATCTCCTGTCTGTGGGGCCAGGGAATCACCCGGGAAAGTCTGTCAATTACACCTGGCCTTTTCTCACTTGGCCTGACTCTAATTGCTGCGCGGAGAAACTTATCACTTATCTACTCTCATAAAAATTATAGGGAAAACAAATAACTGTTTATGATGTTTAAAGTTCTTTTTTTTACTTATTTATTAAAACTTTATGAAAATGAATTTTCAAATAAGCAAGTCATGCATCAAAATTAACCAGACCAAAGTCTATACACCTGAATGATCATCTATACAGTCAGAGTAGCCATTTTGAAGCTGTAAAGCTTCACATTGGACTTTATATTCCATTATCAAATATATTTTTATGTATTCATCCAATGCTAAAAACATAACAAGCCATGACAGAGTTACAGTTAGAAAAACAATTAGCAGAGTAACAGTATTAGAATGACCCCTATGCCCTATGACCTGTCTACCCACAGATTTTTGGTCCCGATAACAGGGCCAGGTACAGGTTTTAATTTGTGGAATGGGCCTATGTTATAATTCAAATGTGTGGTGGGTTCAGCAATAGGGTCTCACCATCTGTGGGAGCCCACAGTGACTCTAGTTTGTGGCTTGATTCCATCTTGACTCAAGGTCAGAGAGTTCAAGCTTTTCTTTGTTCCTTAAGGCTGGATAACAGGATGTTTGGCCAAAGGCATGGTTACCAGATGTCTTGAGAATTAAGGAGGTGTTTGTGCTTGTTTGTTCCTTGAACCATGATGTCCTTGAAAGTTCAAGTTTGAGAGCTCAGATTAAGAAAAAAAAAAAACTTTATCAAGCATGAATCCAGCAACAGCATTTGTAATATGGTATTATCTCTTCTTGGGACTCCAACCTGACAATTTTAGACTTGGACTCCAACATCATTTCTTTCTAATGTCTTCAGTCTAACAGTCTTTAGAATTTGAAGGATAATATTAGCTCTTTTGAGGGGCATCCTGTACCTAGCCCACCCTAAATATTTTGAACTGCCTAACCTCTATAACTATGTGATCCAATTCCTTAAAATAATATTTGCATATGCACATGGGCATGCACACACACACACACACACACACACACACACACACACCTGCTGTTAGTGTGTACTTTTCCTGGAAAACCCTGAGAATGACATAATGTACAAGAAGATACCAGTGAACAAATAATTTCAAGTATGTATTCCTCCATAACATTTTTCTTGTTAAGAAATTCATTTTTAAGTCCTAGCTTCAATGCTAGCTTGCCTCTTCNAGACACATTATAATGTCCATGAATCCTTTACACATAGCATAGTGTTTAAATTATTTATAAGTTTACAAGACTATAGAGGAAGCTCTCATTACTGCTTCCCAGTGAGCTAGTTAATCAAACCTCCTCAGGCTTCAAAGCCCTCTACAGATCAGAAGGGAAAATGGCATCTACCAAAGGGGAACAGAAAGCACAAATACATGGACACTTCTGTGTTTGAGTTAGTTTTAAACAGCATTGCTTTGAGCATCCTACTACATTTGGTAGGAGGGCAAATTTGTACAGCCACTATGAAATTCATGTGGCAGTTACTCAGAAAATTGGGAATCGATCTACCTCAAGACCCAACTATACCACTCTTGGGCATCTACCACAAGGGCACCTGCTCAAGCATGTTCATAGTGGCTTTATTCATAATAATGAGAAATTGGAAACAACCTAGGTGTTTCTCAACCAAAGAATGGATAGAGAAAATGTGGTACATTTACACAATGGAGTATTATTCAGCTGTTTAAAAAAAAATGACATGAAATTTGCAGGCAATTGGATGGAACTAGATGAAATCATCCTGAATGAGGCAACCCAGACCCAGAAAGATAAATATAGTATATACATACTTATAAGTGGATATTAGCTTTTAAGTAAAGGATAATCACACAGACCCAAAGAGGCTAAGTAACAAGGAGGGCTCTAGTGGAGGACACATGGATCTCCCTGGGAAGGGAGAATAGAATAGATTTTACAGGTTGACAGGGGTTGGATGGGAACAGGGGGGATCAGGTGGGGGAGGGAGGAATGGATGGAGAGAGTACAGGGAGAGATGACTGGAATTGGGGAGCATTTGGGGTTGATGTGGAAACCTAGCATAGTGAAAACTTCCTGGAATCTATGAGGGTTACTCTAGTGAGGAGTTCTAGTGACGGAGAATACACAGACTGAAATGTCCATCTTCTGTAACAAGGCAAGGCTTCCATTAGTGGGACCAGGATACCAACCCAACCACAAACCCTTCAATCTGCAACTGGTCCTGCCTGCAAGATGTGCTGGGCAATGGTAGCCCAGAGTTTGTGGGAGTGGCTAAGCAATGANAAGTACAACTTGAGGCCTATGCCTGACACTGCCTGGAGGGCTAAGATCTAGAAACTGAATAGCCCAGAAACCTAGGGCACCTTTACTCCACATCCTTTCCAGAATAAGCCTTCACTTGTGTTTTTNATCTTAACCATTCTGACAGGTGTAAAATAGAATCTCAGAGTAGCTTTGATTTCCATTTCCCTGATGGCTAGGGAGGTTGAACATTTCTTTAAATGTTACTCACTCATTTGAGATTCTTCTATTGAGAATTTTCTGTTTAGATCTGAACCTCATTTTTAATTGGATTATTTGGTTTTTTAATGACTAGTTTCTTGAGTTCTTTGTATAATTTGGATGACAGCCTTCTATTAGATGTGGAGCTGGTAAAAATCTTTTCCCATTAGGTAGGCTGCCTTCTTCTCAATTGGTGATGTCTTTTGCTTCACAATAGCTTTTCAGTTTCATGAGGTCCCATTTATTAATTGTTTATCTTAGTGCCTGTACTATCATTGTTCTGTTCAGAAAGTTGCCTCCTGTGACAATGCATTCACAGCTACTCCCAAGTTTCTCTTCTGTGAGGTTCAGTGTACATGATTTTATATTGAGGTCATTGATTTGTTTGGACTTGGAGTTTTTTGCAAGGTGATAGATATGAATCTATTTCCATTCTTCTGCATGCAGACATCCAGTTATACCAGCACCATTTGTTGAAGATGATTTCTTTTTCCCATTGTGTATTTCTGGCTTTGTTATCAAAAGTTAGGTGTCCATAGATGTGTGNATTTATGTCTGGGTCTTCAGTTGGATTCTTGGCCTGCCATAAACAGAGTTTGAATNTTGTAATTCAAACGGCATAACAAGGAACTCATAATTTTAGTAGACTTTGCTTTCTAAAACAATGAGATCCCAGAGAGCTGGGAAGAAATATTACTACCAAAATTATATTAGGAGGATCTGGAGAGATTTCCCAGTGCTTACGGGTACTTGTTGATCTCCCAGAGGAGGAGGATTAGATTCCCAGAACCAACATGGTGGCTTACAACTGTCTATAACTCTACTTTCCAGTGATTCAACAGCCTCATCTGGCCTCCATGGGCACTAGGTATGCACATGGTACACAGACATACATGCACACAAAACATCAATATACTTACTTTTCTAAAGTGCTTACTGCTCTTCCAGAGGACCCCAGCTTGGTTTCTAGAGCCAATATGGTTGCTCACAACCCTCTGTAATTCAGTTTTCAGNTATCGGATTCCCTCTTCTCTTCTCTGTGGGTGTTTGTGTGCATATGATGCACCTGAACTGAAGCAAANATACACATACACACATAAACAAAAAATAAAGTTTTAAAAACTTATAGCAAGTAATACTGTTTGGCATCAGTTTTCTGAAGGAAGGTAAAGTGTAGAACACTTTTAAGGAATCTTATTAAGTACTTGGGAGAGTAGATGGATGGCAATAATCTTCAGCAGGGCACAGCATTTTCACTGAAACACAGATAGAAGGATTTTCAACAAGCACCAAGAGTCCTGCAGAAAGCTAATAGGGACCCTTTGATGGAATGTGGATGGTGGAGTGGACAGTCCCACTTAGAAAGTAAGAACAAAGAGGCAAGGAAAAGGTTGGAGGTTGAGACAATGTCTACTGAGCCATACCCATTAAGGTAAAAGTACCCATACAAACAATAGTTCTAATAGGGATCTGGGCTGAGTAGTGGAACTTCGAAGACCCGAGTAAAAGAAAATATGCAACAGGAGAGTGCAGTGGGGCCATACAGGTAAAACACAAAGAGCTCTTGGGGAGGTGAGGCCACCTAGGACATCCTGTGAAGGAAAAGAAATCTTCTTTTTTAAAAAAATTGTAAATAGATTCTTCTTTCATATAATACATCCCAACCAAAGTTTCTCCTCCCTCCACTCCTCCTTTATTTCCCCCATATCCCTCTCTTCCAGATCCACTCCCCTTCCTTATTCTTTTCAGAAAAGAGTAGGCCTCCAAAAGACTACAGCCAAACAGGACAAAATAAGATACAATAAGACAAGGCACAGGTCCTCATATTGATACTGGACAAAGCAACTCCATTAGGAGGGAGAC
>LZPO01036042.1:16001-28463 GCA_001675575.1 Neotoma lepida | reverse complement strand
TAAGGTAGATTCTGATTATTCCCTAGAATCCCAGACTCTCCTGTCAATAAAAACACAAAATAGATGAACATTTTCTCCTCAAACATGTTCCCACAGTCCAATGGGTGATAATGGTGATTCTATAGAATCTACTTTACATACAGAAGCAACTTTGCTGACTGGTATCATCTTATATAAGATAGTTAATGTATATAACATAGATTCCAAATTTCTGTACATAAGTTCCTTTTCATATGTAAATTGTTTTCATTTTTCTGTGTAAGCCCAACGATCATGCAATGCAGACGTCTACTACACATGGACCTATGTGCTTATGAAATGATAAGCAGAATAAGTGCTTCTGTGCTACTGGAGCAGAAGAGAATGACACAGAGGTGGCATGCTGCTTCTACTTAAACCTGACAGTATACTCTAAAGCTAGGTTGCATCTGAAAATATTCTCAACTGATGTAGATGTATGCTAGAGCAGTCCAGGAACAGTGGCAGCCATCCAGCTTCCCACTCCTGTGACTCTGAGTGGCTTATTTTCTGACTTGCACCACTGTGGGAGAGACATTCCNATAGTGTTGACAGTATTAAGTTGGAACACCCTCAGGCTCCAGGCTCCTAATGATGAAAGTAAAATCAGTCCACTGCCACTGTACCTCAATGGGAACAAATCTTCCAATTTGGATGCACCATAGAGAATGAGTTTAAGAGATTTTCCTGTTCTCTACTGATACTATGCTGACCAGCAAGCAATGTTACCTTTTTCTCCCTGGTTTTTAGATGAGAAGGGTGGAGTCTGCGGTATCTGCATGTCACATTTGAAAACAGACATTAAAGATACAAATCAAATACTCACAGGATAAAGCATGTTAAATGGGAAATTACTTGAGCTACCAAATATCTCTTACAGCAATTGATAAGTATCTTTATGTTGTTTTCTTTTTTTAACAGAGGCAGAGCAGAAGGAACCCAAGAAACTGAGTGAGGGACTCATGTCCATATCCTGACTGCAACTGACAGCTCTAGTGTGTGACCTGCCTTTGAAGAAGTTCTCAAGGCTGAGGGCTGGGCTATGGTTCATGAAAATCATCAACAGCTTGTCATGGCTGGCAACAACTGCAGAAATGGTTCACCTCAANAATTAGCCCATCCCAGCATCTAGGTATCCTANACTAGAAATGTCATGCACATTTTTTCTACAAAAGTTAAATCTTAATCATGAGTCCTAAGAACAGTATGGTGTTTTGAATAACTCCATGTTCATTACACACTTTACTTGCTACTGTCCCACTGGGACAGGGTCATCCACCACTNCACGATCTCAGAAGCGCAAGAATACTCACAGGCTCTTATTTTTTGTTGACTTATTGTTTTCTTTGCTCTATTTTCTGTAATACTTCATATGGAATGGAAGTTCAACAAAAACAACCACAAGGTGAGAACTTTTCTCCANCACAGAGGAAAATGGGCTGAGGTTTCTTACCTTGTATCTCTCCTGATCTGACTTCTCCTTGTGACTTAGACCCCTGTCCTGCCATCACCTCCCCTGAATGATAATTTTCTTCCCTCTGCTGTTGTTCTTTCTCCCTATCCAGCAAGAAGGAATAAAGGACACTTATTGGAGACTTTTTTGTGCCAACCTTAAAGTCTCNTTTTAGGGTACAAAAGAGACTTTACAACAAGTGAGGAAAAACTAATATCTGAGGGCAAAGTAATGAATCTGCTCACACCCATGTTCTTTCCATCCAGATCTCTTTATTGTTCTGAATCCAATTCTCTCTCTGATGCTCTCTCTTTGTTCTAATCTGAGTCTCCAAAGTTTCCAATTTTTATACAGTTACANTCAGCAATTCTCTGGCTAAAANAAGGTCACAAAGCTTGAATTTTTTCAGCACTATAAAGGTAGATAAGAACTGCACAAGGCGGTAACTGTCAGGCTTTCTTTATGACTCAAGGTATGAGTGACTTGTAAAAGCCTCAGTGAACTCTTGAATGGAACAAGGTCAAATGAGAGGGAGAGAGAACTTAAATCAAGAGGGAAGTCTAAGAAGGGGAGAGGGAAATTAGTGTGTAATACTANATTCCTAAGTATGTCTAGATAATAAACTAATCA
The DNA here is from genome assembly GCA_001675575.1 of Neotoma lepida. Lineage (NCBI taxonomy): Eukaryota > Metazoa > Chordata > Mammalia > Rodentia > Cricetidae > Neotoma > Neotoma lepida. The sequence continues at coordinate 26,362 of LZPO01036042.1, read as the reverse complement.
ATAAAAGGAGGTGAAAGTAAGTATGAAGAGTTAAGGACTTGTTAGAGCGAGATTAGCTTGGGTCAGCNCTTCCCTATCTGTTGGCAGGGTGAGCTCAGGGCACACTTGTTCCCTATCTATCTGAATCTACAAATTTAGACATCTTGTAATTCTGTCTTTGGATGTCTGAGAATGTCTCANATGAGATACTTTGCATGGACACTACACTGACCGAACACCTGCCAATAAAGGTAATTGGAGGAAGGCAGATATCTAAGATTTTATGTTGGAAAAAGGGACAAAGACCTGGTTGTGGGAAACAGAGGTTTCCACTGTGTGATTGCTTTCACATATAACTGTGGGAGCCATCCAATATATCAATGTNTAGGGGAAATTATNCCCAATAAAAAATCCACACCACTAAGGCTATGGGAATAAATCCNAAAGTTGTAATAGATGGGAAAAACCTTATGGCTTCACACAAGAAATCTACAGCATAAAACAGCCAAATCATTCAAAAGGCAATAACTCTAATATGCCTTGTGTTCTTGGTTTAAATCCCTCAGCAGAACCCTTGGATCTTGTGGGTTGACCTTTTAATGACTGCTGAATTTCTTCCAGGGCCACAGTAGATACTGTGTTCCCCAGGCCTGGCTCCAGTGTTTTATCCACCTACTGATTCCTGCTCCAATTTTGCTACTTTTTCCCTACCCTGCCTCATATTAATTTTCATTCAATTTCTCTTTGTTAGAACATAACAAAAGAACCAAGTCTGGTGAAACATATGCTGAGTCTTGAAGAGGGAGTTCANGAGAGCATAGAACAAAGAATCTGTCCACAGTGTAACCTGAATCTGGATGTGGCCTTCTGGCTTGCTCTCATGCTTCCCTGAGATNTAATCTATAGTATGTGCCAGGCAATTGTGTTTAAATAAATTTGTCCTCAGTAAGTTCTGGGGAAGGGCTGACCTGTTAATATTTAGTATGTACTCATTGACATTTATTCACATTTTTTCTGACCTTGTTTTTCNATCGTGTTTTTCTGAACTCAACCTTCTTTGGATCACTGCCATCTTTGCTGCATTGGTGTATAAAAAGTACACTGAAACTGAAGTAAAGCTGTCTACAGCATTAGACTTCAGTCAGCCTCAATCTTTTCAGCTCCTTTCTTTCCCAGGTCTCCTCCTGCTTTGACAGGAGAAAATTCATAAGTAGCACATGAACAGGGACCTGAACCCACAGATGAAAGACTGGAGATCTCTGCAGAAAGATGTAATAGGAATAATGGGGCTAAATCAGGTAAGTCTATACCTTACAGTCACTAGTTCGTTTTTTGAAAACAGAGCAGATTCAGGTCTTTATGCCACAACCTCTAGACTGTTGGAATACTATATATGAATACACTCATTGGTTTCCTGATGAAGGGACATTAGATGTAGGTGTTTNGGAGAAGGTGAANCACAATGTCCAAAAGCTCATCAGCAGGATGAGAAAGAATTCTAATAAAATTTTGGATCACNTGGGCNTGGTACCAGTTGTTANAACTATGAAACATGAAGAGGATGAGAACAAGATTGCTGAGGAAGAGATGACAGCTTCTTCACATGAGTATGGAAAACTAAAACAAGCAAAAGCAGCAAAAAAGGAGGTTTTCCTAGTATGGACAAAACAGAAAGCAAAACTGTTGCTGCAGACATCCAGCCTAAGGCTCCTTCTCCACAGCCTCCANGGTCATATCCTCCTCTCCCAGATGAGGCAGATTGGGAAGACTTTGATCGAGAATTGGAATGATCAGGAGTTTGAAGATGAATACCCTGTACCTCTTGGAGGATTAATCTTTAAATATGAGGAATATATTTATATATATTCATATATATTTATATATGAACTAGGTTTTAAAAGNCTTTAAAGGACAAATTAATNATGAGGAGTCCTTTTGCTGAAAATAAGTACATGGATTTATTAAAAACTCTAAATAAAAGATCAGATGTTAAGATAAAAACATTGTATATTTAAAACTTATTTCAACAAATACATAGACATTATTACTGATTCCATACAAATGGATGGGGAATTCTTTTTTTTTCATATATTTAAAAAATTTTCTTTCTTTTTATATACCAACCCCTGTTCCCTCTTCCTTCCCTTCTCCGGATCCCCCTACCTCCCCCCATCCTGTCCACATCCCCTCCTCATAGGGGGTAAGGCCTCCTTTGTGTAGTCATCACAGGCTGGCACACCAAGATGAGGATGGACTTAGCCCTTGCCGCCCTGCATTAAGGTTGAGCAAGGCATCACACCATAGGGAATGGGCTCTAAAAAGCCAGTTCATGTACCTGTGAAAAGCCCTGGTCCCATTGTCAGGAGACCCACAAACACATCAAGCCATGCAATTGTCACCCACATTCAGAGGACCTAGTGCTGTCTCATGCAGGTGCCCCAGCTGTCAGTCCAGACTCCATGAGCTCCCACAAGCTTGAGTCAGCTTTCTCTGTGGTTTTGCCCATTGTGATCCTGATTCCCCTTGCTCCTATAGTCCTTCCTGTCTTCAACTGAACTCTAGGATCTTGGCCAAGTGCTTGGCTGTGGGTCTCTGCATCTGCTTCCATCAGTCACTGAATGTAGGTTCTATGATGACAATTAGTGTAGACACCAATCTGCTTGCAGGGGAAGGCTAGTTCAAGCACCCTGTCCACCAGTGAGGAGTCTTTGATGTAGTTAAAGACTAGATAGTTATAATTATAGTTTTCCTTAGTTATAATAAAAAATAAATATAAAACTTTAGACTCAAAAATATAAGATAGATAAAATATTTTCTTTGATTTTGCCAAATACAAATAGATATTTTAAGTGTAATTCTTGCTAGATAACTGTTTTGTTTTATGTAATTTTACTATGTTAAAGTTATAACCTTCCTTTTAAATAAAAAAAAAGGGAAAATGATGGGAATGTCTTTGTGAAAATATGTTGCTCTGATTGGTTGATAAATAAAGCTGTTTGGCCAATGGTGAGGCAGAATAAGGTTAGGCAGGACATTCTAAGTAAGAGGAAAGAAGAAGAAAGCAGAGCTGGGCAGATGCCATTTTGCCATCTAGAGTACAGCATATAACAACACACAGGTAAAGCCACGTGGAACACGTGGTGACACACATTTATAAAATGGGTTAATTTAAGATGTAAGAGCTAGCTAGTGAGAAATCTGCCACGGCCATAGTTTAAAAATGATATAAGCTTCTATGTGTTTACTTGGGTCTAAGTGGCCGTGGGAGCCAGCAGGACCTGACTAACTTTCGCTTACACAAAACACCTGTCCAAGAGATAAAATCCTAGAAAGAAAAAAAATACAAGAGACAAAGTGGGGGGTCCTAAGTTGCATTTAAGGGAATTCTAATAGACTAACAGTAATTTCTTAATAAGAATCTAACAGGTAGGAAATAATTGATAATATAGCCAAAGTTCTAGCTAGAAATAACAGAAAAAGTTTCCTTCTAGCCTAAAAATACAATTACCCAAAAACTTCAGAAATGAAAGTAAAATAATTACTCTCTGGAAATAAAAGAAAGTTAATTTAACCTAAAAATGCATTTGCAGTAAATTCACTTAATTTATAAAAATAAGGAAATAAGAGATTAAAACATTATCAATACATAAAACACCAAACCACAAACAAATAAGAACAGAGGAAAGAAAATATTCTAAATAACCAGAAAATACTAGCATAGATATGTTCCCACAAATTGGTAACTGTACATGTAATTTGGAATAAAATAGAGAGTCAAAATAGTAAAAACAGCTAGATGGAGATAAAAAGACAACTTGCTCATCAGAAAAGAAACACTTCATGAGTAAAATGTGCTCTAAACTTAGGGAGCCAATGAACACACTTTACACAAACAGAAAACAAAATATGGAATATTTATTTCAATAAAATGGAATTTAAGTCAAAACATAAAATGTGGCAATTGAAGTAATTATATAGTAAAGCAGACAGTTTAACAAAGGAATACATCTTTTCCTATATTCTTTATTGCATAATTTTGAGTGACAGAGTCAGACAAGGCCTGCCATATCAGAATGAGTTTTCACTCAGCTGATTCCATCATTCCTGGTTGTGAGAGGGCACCTGTTCACCATTCCCCTGAGGTAGAAGCAATATCATTGTTACTGTGCTGATGAAGACAAAAATTCGTGGCCAGTGAAGTGTTAATAACCAAGGCATTTNTGCTCCAAGGCCCTCAGCTGCAACTAATAATCTGGACTTCCTTATTACCTCTTTGTCTCACAGATAAGTAACATATTTNGCAGCTGAGCCACCCAAGCAAGGATGTTTTTGTTAGGGCCTGCATCACTGTGGGAGGAACATGTGAACGTTGCAAGCAGTAATAAACTCCCAAATCTTCAGACTCCACCCTGCTGATCTTGAGTGTGAAATCTGTGCCTGACCCACTGCCACTGAACCTGTCTGGGACCCCAGAAAACCGGTTGGAAACCAAGTAGATCAGGAGCTGTGGAGACTGGCCTGGCCTTTGCAGGTACCAATCCAAATAGGTATTCCCATTACTATGTACAAGGCTCTGACTAGACCTGCAAGAGATAGAGACTTGATCTCCAAGGCTGGCAGGCAGGGAGGTTGGAGTTTGGGTCATCACAACATCCCCACTGGAAGCTGAAATAAAGACAGAGAAGTACAACATTAAGGACACACTTAATGAACAATTTTTGTGGGTTCTTTTTTGATATTTATTTCAAAAATATTTATTTGATATTTATTTTTACATACAATTCTTTATATACTAAAATTCTCTTTTTGACAAACTATGTGAATTGATAGCCATAAGGATAACTTAATTGAAAGTCTAAGCATAACTTAGACCATCCCATTACAACTGTGTCATAGTCTTCATTAACGACCAGGTTTTCTGAAATCTCCCTCTAATAGATGTAAAGCCCACAGGCCCCATTCAGTCCCATCTTCTCATACATGGACAGAACACATGTGATCATCAGTGGAACCCAGGGTTCATCCTCCATACCCACCCTNCTTTCTCACTTCCCTCTGTCCTCACCAGGAATCCTGAACATCAGCAGCACCAACAGCCAAACAGGCAACTTCATTTTGAGGAGAAAGCCCGAGGAGTCTGGTAAGTCACTGCAGGATGATAACTGAGTTTTTATCCTAAAGTAGCAAGGGTGTGTTCTCCCTAGGGAAGAATATGCAAATAATGGGTTAGTGCCACAATATAGATAGAGGGAAGAGTCATGCAGGATTTTTATGCTTTCAAAAACCACATGAATGTTTTCTATTTCAGTGGTGACAATAGTAAAACACAATGAGGTGCTTGATGGGAAAATGCTGATAACTATCAATCTGTATGACATTAAATACTTAGTAAGTGTTGTATTACAGAAACCCTGGAAGGAATAATAATGAAGAGATGTTTGTATTCATTCTATATAATAAAATAATTAGCTTTTACTCCTTTCATCAATTTTACAGAGAAACACTTGTCTTCTCATGAATGTTAAATGTAGAAGTTAGGAGCTGTCTTTCTTATGGATTATTGAATTTTCTCTGTACATGCACAAAAATAAATAAATATACTAGTTAGGGATATCTTAAGTGTTTATCATGAAAAAATGTAAAAATGCTGGATCTTAAAAATAATTATTNTAGGAAATACANTTTAAGGAAACAATGGAATGGGGTTGGGTCTCTGATGTTTGTAGCTAATGATATCACACAGGAGAATTTCAACTCATTTGTTTTATATGAACTAAATATGTATAACTCTTCATTCAGCAATTGTANCTCANTGAAATTATATTTTTACATTTTTTATTTATTACATGTTTGTATGTATATGTGTAGGCATGTTCANGCTATGGCACACAGGTGGAGGACAGAGGATAACATGTGGAGGTCAGTCCTCTCTGACCATCTTGGTTTAGAGAAAATACCAAATTATTTTTCTTAATGGCAGTAACTTTTATTTCTTGAGACANTTCACCAGGTGTCTCAGTGAACTGATTTCTGTACNATGTTTTGTGAGTGGAAAAATCTCTCTGGGGCTTGATAGATGGCTCATCAGTNAAGAGTGCTTGCTGTTCTTCCAGAGAACCTCAGTTTAGTAACTAGCACCTATGCTGAGCTGTTCACTATTGCCTTTAAGTCCAGAGCCAGGGGGCCCTACACACCCTTCTTACTTATGTAGGTACTTAGATGCATGTGTGCTTATACACAGAGAAAAACAACAAATAGATACTTTTTTAACTTTTTTAAAAAGAAAAATCTCTTTTTCACAGATGGAAAGCTAAAGCTGGGTGGTGGTGGCACACACCTTTAATCCCAGCACTCGGGAGGCAGAGGCAGGCGGATCTCTGTGAGTTTGAGGCCAGCCTGGGCTACTGAGTGAGTTCCAGGAAAGGCGCAAAGCTACACAGAGAAACCCTGTCTCGAAAAAAACCAAAAAAAGAAAAGAAAAGAAAAGAAAAGAAAGCTAATAGTTATATGCACACACAAGAAAAAGGGAATGTTTTATGCCTAGGAAATGGAATATGGAATTCAGGAGAGCCTGTTATTACAGTCTGGTGAAAGCCCTTGTCCTGGTTGCTTTTTGTCAACCTACTACCACCTAATGGTATCTGGGAAGAGGGAATTTCAATTGAGATTTGCTTGTGTCTGGTTTACCTCTTGACAATTCTCTGGAATTGAGAAGGCCCAGCCCAATGTGAACATTGCTAACCCTAGACAGATGATCCAGGGTAGTATAAGAAATCAGGCTGAGCAAACTATGGGGAGTAAGTCAGTAAACAGCCCTCCTCCATGTCTTCTGCTTCAGTTCCTGACTCTGGTTCCTGAACTGTTTGAGTTCTTGCCCTTAGTCCCCTTCATAATAGACTGTAATGAAAATTGTAAACTGACCTTCTTTCCTTCCCAAGTTGCTTTTTTCAGGGATTTTATCACAATAGAAAACCATCTATGACAGCCCTCCAAAGTTATCACATAGCTCCTATATCCAACTAGTAGCAAAGGCTTCTTAAGAGAAAGACTCTAGTAGGAGACTAGGAAAGAATGAACAGGAGCACTTACATATTTTCTCCTTATTGAGTCTTAGGAAAACTCCTCCCATTCAGAGTTCCTCAATAAGGAAAATGAAATTCTGTTAAATTCTCATGAGCTTTGGATGAAAGTCTGTCTCCCTCACTGGCCTCTGTGTTCTGTAGCCACAACAAGGAAACCCAAGTTCACAGAGGAGTCCATCTAAGTGAACAAAAACTCGATCCACTCTTTCAGTGTCTCAGGGTTATATGTGAATGTTCTGTCCCTGTCCCCGGGGGTCTTCATTTGGCAAAGGTCACTTGAGATTTTGATGGTGAGTCAGAACTACTCAGTAGAGTGAGTCTTCTGCCTTACCCTCTTCAAATGGGGAAAATATATTAATTCCTGGATAATTAAGCCTATGTGGTCCTTTCAAACTGAATAGAACATGAAAATTTTGTCAACTTCACATGGCTTAGGACAGCTACTGAATGGCAAACATAACAGATGAAACAAAGAATAGTATGTAACTGTGTTAAATATTGAATAATTTAATCAAAAAGTACAAATTAATTGAAACAAAAGGGAGCTAGCATATTATGGATGAATCTCAGATAGACAAGGCCCCAGACCACAGACTCCAAAATGTCTTTTGCTTCTACTGTGCCTTTACATGTTTGATGCTGCCATCTTTTTCTGGTATCTGGCATGGTGTGAATGGATGTGCTGAGATCCCTATTGCCTGTAATGTAGTGTGTTTATCTCATGGAAATATCCTCTTCTACTGGACATTTTTACCTGCAGTTTATTATGAACATGATTTCTTCCTAAGCTGTACTATCTAATAGATAACAATAATGTTAGTTTGAATAGAGTTTTGATGATTAAAAATAAATATAGAAAAGTTTCACAAAACTCAAAGATGATGATTAATTTCTTGTACCCATTTCTGCCCTCAATCCCCTGATATAAAAAACTATTGAGAGTGGGTATATACCCTAAAGATTTAAAAGAGAGCAGACTGATTTTATTTTCATGAAAAACAAGTTTAGGTTTGTGATTCCTTTAAGATTCTTTATAAAATTACCTTTCATTATAAGTAATAAAATTATTGATTCTGCCATTGAAACACAATATGCAACTTGCCAGTAAAAGAACTTGCAGAGAAAAATACCTTGCTTGCTCACACCCTATTAATCAATAACAAATTACTTAGATGTAAATGTATGTGGGTTCTTAGGATGAGTTTGTTTTGATCATGTAAGGGAGATGAAAAATATGTTTTTACCTGTATTCATTATATTCATTCACTTGAAAAACAGAATGTAATCACATGATCATTTCTATATTGCCTGAAAGATTTTATTGAGATATATAAGATACAGAGGAAAAATTAAAAATAAAAATACAGAATAAAGAATAAAGAAGAGGGAAACCATAAAGAGAGTATGTGTGTCTTTTCTCTTACCCCCACAGTTAAAAAACTCACAGTATACTAACTCCACAGATTTCCTTTGAGTCCTGTGCTTTAGAAGCTGGCCTCTGAGGCAAAAATAAAATCTGACCAGAGTTCATCATAAGTTATGAGCCATGCAGTGAAATTTGCATTTCTAACAAGCTACCAGATGAGTAAGAGTTCTAGTTGATTTTGGAGAAATCTTGATCAACAACCCATTCTGCTTGTATATTTTCCTATATAATTGTTCAATTAGTAGCTTTCCAGGGAGAGGTGAGAGGCAGAAAATGAACAATATAGTATCTACCAGCAACTGCAGATAAATACATAGAGTTGAGCACCACAGAATCACCATTATGGTGCCACAGTGTTTCAGCACATCAATCATGGATTAGCAGGATGAAAGTCAGGAGCACAATCTTAGTCAATTCACACCTTCAGTGGCAAGTGATTTCTGACTTCTACACAAGCAATGGAATATCTACAGTTTTTAATATCAACTTTCTTGGTGACCTGATATACCTTAAATAAGCCAGTTGATGGCTATAGTACAGAGTTTGAATTCCTGTATTTAAACTGTACCTCTTAGCTGTATCTGCAGTGTTTTCTGTTTTGCTTTATCTTTTATGTTGCATTTATCAATAGTTAATTATATTTCTCCTTCCTCTTTTCCTCCCAGTTCTTCCCCAACTTGCCTCTCTTCTGGTATCCACTCCCTTTCTGACTCTTATGAGAAAAGAACGGGCTTCTAAATAATAATCCGCAAATATGACAAAATAAAATATAACAAAATGAAACAAAATTATCATATCAAATCTGTGTACAGCAACCCAATAGGAGGAATGGAGCTGCAAGAGCAGACAAAAAAGTAATAGACACACTTGTTGTAATCAGCAGGAGTCCCATAGAAATACTAAACTAATCTCTATAATACATAAGCAGAAGACCTAGTGTAGACAGTAGAAATACCATGTTCTTCAGCCATTAGGCCAGATGTTCTATGTGCTTCTGTGGTAGAAATGAGGACCCTTAGAGACTGGGCTTTTACAGACATGAGTTATTTCTGTATCTGTGCTCAGCCCTGCCAAGCTCCTAATGATTTGCATGTACCCAAAGCACATACCATTGCCTTGAATACTTTTTAAATAGCTGGCTATACCTTCTAGAAGGGTCAGTTCCAAACATAACACAGCATAGGCATGACGGTCTCTGATAAAATTCTAGGGCTGTTGATGTTCTTGCTCCCAAGGGATGAGGATTTGCCTTGGGAAATTTATGATCTCAAAACATCACATTAGTGTTGCTTGTATTTGAAGATACTCTTGTCATGATACTATTAATTGCAGGTGTGTTTGCTTTTAATTTTCCAAATTCAGGTGCCAGATGCTACACAGGTTACCTAGTCTCCATCCTCCCTGCCTGCATCTCTTGGAGACAAGAGTCAGCATCACAGGTAGATCAAGTCAGGATATTAGCAAGAGTATTGCTTGGTACCAACACAAACTAGAGGACATTCCTAAGCACCTGACCATCCACTTTGCAATCTTTAGTTCACTTGAGGCTCAATGGCAGTAGGGCTGGGACAGATGTTTCCTTATCACCCACAATGTTAAAAGTCATGAGAAAGACAGTTGCGAGAGAAGTNNAAATGAGAGCNTAACCTTCTGCAGTGACTCTTCTTTGTTCTTTTACTCACTGACAGTATTTCCCAGAAGAAATCAGGCTCTGATTGTCACTTACAGGTTTTTATAAATGGCACATGGAAGCTGCTATGCACCCAAATCTTCATCATATCAGCCCANTTTTAGAGGCAAAATAATGCCTCCCATGATTCCCTATGAAGAAAAGTCTNTATAACTGATGCATCTGGGTGTCAGCACCAGTTGGG
>LZPO01036040.1:12552-28530 GCA_001675575.1 Neotoma lepida | reverse complement strand
GGTGGATCTTTGTGAGTTCGAGGCCAGCCTTGGCTACTGAGTGAGTTCCAGGAAAGGCACCAAAGCTACACAGAGAAACCCTGTATGAAAATAATNTAGATAATAAAAGTGTTTTCTTCATTTTGACTTTGGAATCTTCTCTATTCCTGTGAAGATATTTATGATATTTATGCTTGGAATTGTGTATATAATTTTTCATGAAAATCCCTGGAGGGGTATTAGAAGTAACTAGTGAAATTGATTTCTCTCACCATTACAATGACTATTTATTTCTCCCACTGACTCTCCATTCAGACTGCCACATGACACCATGGATGTTAACAGCCACTCTTAAGTAACTCCCCCATTGGCCTCCTATGGGGTTAAGTTGCTGTAATGGTCTCATTCCTTTAGGGCTTCTACCAGAGCTATCATTCTATTTTTTTCCTCTGATCTGGGTCAAGGCTAATGTGTTATCCTAGGAGGGTTCATATATTAACTAGTTAACATATTAGCAGGGGTTATTGTATCTGATTAAGTCATTACTACCCACTAGGTTGTAGCAGAGAAAAGACCCCTGAGGATGCAGCACATGACAGACATGTTTGAATGAAAGAGAAACAAAATAAAGAGAATAGGAATGAGTTTGTCTCTGGTTAAAATTTTGTTCCCATGGCTTCTAGCCACCAAGCATTAAGATTGACGATCTTGAAGATATGTCCAGAAAAATATATAATATATACATTTTGAGAGGGTCAGCCTTTCTTTGCATGGTGTATTCCACATGAGATTCAGCATGGGGGCTTTCATAACATTCTTAATATTAAAGCTCTTAGGCCACTATAATAGTTCAGTCTGGAGATGCACTTGACATGCAAGCCTGAAAACTTGATTTATTCCCTAGAACTCGGAGTGGAAGGTGCACACCACACACATGCATATGCATGCATACAAACACAATAGTAAAATAACAATTAAAATACATTAAAGCCCTTAATTAAGATTTTGTCATTAGATTAAAGTAAGTGTTAAATTTCTTTCTCATATAGATCTCTGACTTATGATAAGCATATGAAATATATTTTGGGCAATTTGTTTCAAGCTTCAGTTAATTTTATATATACATATATATTCATCTGCACATTCATCTATTTTGGAATCATTTTTATTTAAAATAAAACATCAGTTCTTCAAGTCATCTAATATTTTGGTCTCTGAAAAAAAAATCATCTCAGAGACCTCAAGCTGTAAGATGATAATATTGAAATGCAAGTCACAAGCTTCAATTAGGTACAATCAGAAATCATGCAGTGACTTCATTAAGTATCATTAAGAATGATCAAAATATTGCTCTTAGGAAAAATACATCAAAAGCCTTGCATTTACACATTGATTAAACAGGATCTGCGATTTCTAAAATCTGGTACGAGAAAAAAGAATGGAGTAAATTAAGTGCTCATATCCCACTTAGCAACAAGGGAGTGCTTAGCAACGGGTGAAGGAAGGAATAAAGAGAGATGGAGAAAAACAAAATATGATCAGCCTAGGAAGGGGGGGGTGTCAAGAAATGACAATGTAACTAATTAGAGATGAAAAGGAGACAGCTGCTTTCCGAGCAGTGGGCAAACTGACATCATTCTACTTTATAGAAGATTGCTATAGGTAGTATATAAAAAATTAGTCACAGAGTAAAGAACAAGCCACTAAGAAGGTCATCTTAGCCAGGGAGCTCTTCATAAACACTTTTTCTTTCTCCCAGGCTACTCAAGTGTGTGGTCTAGTCTTGAGCTTTGCAAGGTGTTTAAGACTTAAAGAGGCTTAGGAAAGATTTGATGTTGTATCCCTTTGATGGCTCTGTAAGAGATCCTTGTTCTTCTAATCACCCTACAATCCCCTTGCTTTGCACTTGATCTCTCTTGCCTTCCAAGATGCTCCTATCCACCCTATAGCCAACTTCCACAGTCTTCGCAGGCACTCAAAGATAATTCCATCACATTCTTCTGTCTGTGCTTAATGATCTTCCACAGGCCACTCTTACCTCCCTGCAGACCTTAGGACCAGTCTCTCACTCATTCCTCCATTCAGCATCATGGAAAATCCTCAACACATACCAGTACTCTTACATCTCCTCACCTGCCAACTGTAGCTGAGTTCAGTGAGTCCATCTCTGAAATCTCTGAAATACACTTCACAATGTTTCATAGTCAATCCAATATCAAGAATTCATTATCCACTCCAAGAGAAAAAGACAAATTCTCAGCATCAGGCAAGGAATCTTCCTTGTCTAAGCCAAATTAATGTCTTCCTTTAAAGAAATCATTCTGCTACCTGTATAGGCAACAAACACCCTTATTCCTAGCATTCGTTGCCCGAAGCCTCTTTGGAAAGCTTGTGTTGTACTCTTTTTGGGGTTTCTATCTTTGTGAACCAAGACATGTCTCAGGGGCTCTTCATGTTTTCTTCATGTAATATTTGCTTATTGGGAAAATAAATGGACAGAGCTGAGTTTGTTTTTTTAGTTACATTTATAATATGTCATGGCATAGATATGATTAAGGGACTCAAGATACCTTGTGAGAACTGTTGTTCTTCTTCGACTATGTAGTCTCCAGGAGTGGAACTCTCAGGTCATTTGGCTGAGTGGCAAGTACTTTTATCCAATGTGGCATCTCACTGTCCCCCAGTGAGTTTTTGGACCATGGCAGTAGAGCTCCCCACCTGCTTCAGCACCTCATTTGTTCNATTCTTTATGTGGACTGTGCTTGGAATACTGTAGTGATTTTGGCTGCTGTATTTATTAGTTAAAATGATTCTATTCAATGGCATTATGAAACCAACTGAAAAATCCTCCAGGCCATTGGCTTAGATATACTCAGTGTGAAAAAAACTGATGGTCTCCAACTCTTGTTCAGGGAGATAAACTGTGGTCCCTTCTCCCTGTGGGTGCTACATTAGACAATTTCTTCATAGTCCACACTCTGATGACTGTTTACCTGGCACCTCCAGGATCATCATAGTGACTTTTCAGTAACCATCAACTTGTTTCTTGAGCATCAAGTCTTTTCCCTGAATTTTCATATTCTCATCTGTCAAAGCCATTTCTGTCCTTATCTAAAGCTTATAAATTTTTAATGGGGACTCACTTCTAATCTCTCAAAACCTAAATTAATCTTAATAAAATTTCTTTTCTCTTCCCCTGTTAGGAGCACCCATGAACTTCAGTGGTAGCTCTTACATTCTAAGTATTTACTAATGATTAAGTAATCTTAGAATATAATTATGTTTAAAATAGATTGATGACAAGAAAGGCAGAAGAAAAAAAGAGGAGATGGAGAGGAAAGAGGAGAAACCAGGAAGATACAGTGGTAGCCCCAAGGAAAGTACTGAGTACACAAATGGCTACACAATTGTATATAACACAACCCAGAGAGATTTACAGAATCCTTTCCCCTGTCAGCAAAGGAAGTGGCAATATTGGAATATTAAATCAGTAATAAGGAAAGAGGGAGAGTACATGAGATATTTTTAGCCCTTTTCCACTGACTTCCATTCTATCTGAAAGTTGAACAGGGAATATTTCAGGTTGACAGGTTCTCTACTCACACTCTCTCTTCTGGGCCTCCAAGATGTTTTTTTCTTTTTATTATTAAGAAATTTTCTATTCATTTTACATACCAACCACAGATTCCCCTACCCTCCCTCATCTTATCCCCCTGCCTTCCCCCCCAACTCGTCCCCNATACCCATCTCCTCCAAGGCAAGGCCTCCTATGGGGAATCAGCAGAGCTTGATACACTCATTTGAGGCAAGTCCAAGCCCCTCTCTCTGCACCAAGGCTGTGTAAGGTGTCCCACCATAGACAGTGGGCTCCAAAAAGCCCTCTCATGCACCAGGGATGGATCCTGATCCCACAGTCAGGGAACCTCTTAAGCAGATCAAACTACACAATTGTCTTGCCTATGCTGAGGGCTTAGTCCAGTCCCATGGAGGCTCCACAGCTATTGGTCCACCATGATGGAGAAATGTATAGAGACAACCAAGATGTTCTTATCTGGACAAAAACAACATCCTACTGGAGCATGAGAGTATTCTAGCTACTCAATGTGGCATTCAGATTTCCTGTTCCTGTTGCAAAAGGAGCCTGAATATATTAAATATTAAGCTTCATTGTGGGGCCCTAACATTAAGATGTCTACCTGTTAATGTCACCAAGGGAAGAGAAAGGGACAGGGTAGCTGAGGAAAAAACCAAAAACCGTAAATGTCAAATTGGATTGATTAAAAACAAGGTAGGCAAATCAGTAAGAGCTTATCCAGCATGACTAGAGAGTAAGGTCAGACAGAGCTGTTTTAAAAATATTTGGTATTTTCAGAAATTGATTACTTTGTCAGAGCATTAAGAAGTAGCTGTACACATTCATTTAATGGGCCAGTGCCTCTTGTACAGGGCTGGAGTCACCACATTCAATCTCATCCACTCCTTGTTAAGTCGGGCTTCTCCTGGAGCATGTTTATTTATTACAGATGCTATAAGCAGAAACTATAAACTAGAATAATAAATAATTCCCTAAATGGGCTTTTGTGCTCACTACCACCCATCTTTCTACTCCCAGCTCCCATTTTGATATTCTCTGTGCAGGGGCCTGTGTGTGCCTGCAGGTCTGAACAAGTTNCTTTTTGCTCTGGAGTGCAATTTGGTGAATAGTCAGTCACATTCGGAGGAAGCTGGAGCACATTGGAATGTGGAGTGTCCTCCTGTTCTCAAATCTGTCATGAAGCTGTCACTAAGTAGAGTGTGCTCCAACATAACCTTTTGGATGGGGCATATACTTCCAAGAGATAAGCAATATTGGCAGAGTTTACACACAGAGTTACTGGAGTCACATGAACAAAGGTTGTTTTGTTGCTAATTCTCCAACTGAAAATAAGTTCCAAAGGAGAAATGAGGGATATTTTGGAGTACAGATCAAGGAACAATGGACTGGATTTAATTGTGGCACAACAAGGAGATTTGTCAGACAACAAGGGGTTTAATGAGATTGTTTCAAAATTTTTGTGACCTGGTAAAGGTCGCTCAGGAGCCTGCTGGTTCATTACTATACACAATTTGTGTGTAATTCCTTAATACCAAGCACACTCAGTCCATCCCAACTAAAAAACCCCATGCAAGTCTCTCTCTTCCCCCTCTTTGAGTGTGTGTGTGTGTGTGTGTGTGTGTGTGTGTGTGTGTGTGTGTGTAACTGTCATTGTTGCTGTTGTTAAGAAATAAACCCAGAATCTTGCAAATGCTAGCCAAGCAGGTTCTCCTTTGGAAGAACACCATTTGACTGAAATCATCTCCCTCTCATTCCTGTTGAGTTTTCTCTACTCCAGATGTGTTTCAGATGATTTTATTTCTCACAAACAGTACACATTCTTTCATGATCAGAACTATTTTACCTTTACTGTAGTTCATCCAATGTCAGATAGAAGACCACGGAATTTTTGACTCCTTATATTTTGTTTGTATGTGTCCTCAAACTATATGTATGTACTCGAATTTAAAATCTCTATTATTAGCTGGGCGGTGGTGGCGCACGCCTTTAATCCCAACACTGGGAGGCAGAGGCAGGTGGATCTCTGTGAGTTCGAGGCCAGCCTGGGCTACCGAATGAGTTCCAGGAAAGGCGCAAAGCTACACAGAGAAACCCTGTCTCGAAAAAAACAAACAAACAAAATCTCTATTATTTAATAGCATGGAAATACATACAGTCCTGCCATTCCATAGTCAACATTCATCGAAACTTAGCTTTTAAGAACATGACTTTCTAGATTAATATAAGTGAATTCCCTTAGGGAATACATAGGTTAATATGGTGGGAAACATATTTTCTAGGATTATATTTTCCTACCATTTCACAGTGGTGTTATTAGTATATAATTAAACATTCTAAATGTGTAAAGTCTTGCTTTGTTTACCCCACAAAAGTCAGCATCTGTGTGTCCCACACAGCACAAAATGTATCTCAGATGTGATCATTCTGTGGTCACAGCAATAACATGAGAACATCCAAGGACAAAAGAGCTGAGGCACTAAAGGGCATATTTTATACTCCCAGATGACAGAGTTCATAATTAAAACATATGACATTGTGCATTTTAATAAACCTGATGTATTTAAGCAAATTTGATAAGAAAGTAAAATATATTTGAGATCCACCCACTTTTCTGAGTTCATCTTTAAATTAAGACTTTACCAGGTGATTAGTAGGAATGCCAGCCCTTCAAAGGGAAGCAAGGCCTTGTTGTGCCTGCTTCACAGATGCCCAGCTCTCTTGCCTCTGTGCAGATGGAGGCTTTGTTCTCCTGAAGTTGGTGAGGTGCTGTGCCTGTCCAAAAACAAAAAAGGAAACCAGCTTAGCTTTAGGAGCCCACACTTGTTCTCAAAAGCAATGCTGTTCCTTCCACTCCAAAGCCCGGAACATCAAATACCTCCCTTTGCCAGGCAGCTTGGCTATTCCCCAGGCATTTTCAATCTAGTTGAGTAAAACAAAAATTGCATAATTTGTCATTATTTCCAAGGAATGAGATGTGCCTTCTACAATCCCTTTCAAGTTAAATACAATGGCGCTCAGCTTCCTGTGAATGCCAATGTCTTCTCTCTCAGAAAGAAAGAATGGCAAAGGAAATGCTCCATTGATTGCTTGTAACTCAAGGCTCTAGGGTTTGTTCCTGGGGTATTCTTTGTATGTGTTCTTAAGGTTAGGTAGCAAGGAAATGATTCTCCCAGGTGTTCACCAAAGAGAATCCAAAGTTGCTGGGAAAATCTGGGACTAAGGACTCAGCAGTCAAATTTAACATTTACAGCAACAACAGAGATCATATCAGGCAAGCCATGTGCCACAGCATCACTCTGTGTCCTCATCCTTAAAGTGTGGGTTGCCGTTTCTTAATGTTTCCTGTACAATTATAGACAAAAAAAATATAAAAGTGTTTGAAATTTTTAAATATTTCCATAAATGTGAAGTGGCATGGTTTAAATAAGAAATTTGAGGATTCTGTCACTCCTTCCACAGTGAAAAATCTTGAAATCTGGGCAGAAAAAGAGCAGAGAGTAAGGAGAACACAAGATCAAACACTGGAAACCAAGAGCATCTTAAATCTTATCTACCAAGGGCAGAGGAGACCTCTGAAGCCCCCAGCATGGCTTTTGTGTGTGGTGCCCCTCTGCTGACATTGGGTACAACAACAGAGGAGGGAGTGGGCTCATAAAGTAAGATTGATTGCTGGGAGGATGATCAATGGCCGCCGCGAAAGGGGGAAAACTGATAAATGTTTTTTCCTNTATTCACAACCTTTTGCTAAAGCTGTGCAAAATGTGTCATGCATAAAAAGTATGCAATTTTCATGTAATTAGAGAAACACAAGATGAAAATGAGTTCCATCAGAGCAATCAAGGATGGTAATATGGCGTGTGTTTGTCAGTGTCGATTTGTCATGAAAGCAAAACCCAACAAGTTGTGTGTATGTGTGTGCATGTGTACATGTGTGTGTGTGTGTTTGTGTATAAAATTTCATTTTAATTCCAAAATATATACTTGCCATTTTGCCATGGCCAAATCAAGAAATTTCAATAATCTTTCTTTTTTTCAGAGACGTGAAGTTTGGGAAGTGCAGATTAGATAANTTTTTTTGTTCTTTTAAAGACTAGAATATTAGTTTATGAAAAACACTGAGGTTAAAAGACATATTTANTCTTTGGAGGGTCAGATTTANAGCAGGAAGTGATGGGTTTACAGTTTTATATACAAGAAACACACTACAATTTATTGTTTCTAAAAATACATTCCCATCATACAATGACAGCTGCTTCTGATTCCATCACTAATTCTTGAAACCCAACACTGTTGAACTATTGTTTTTAAATCCCCCCCCTTTTTTTCCATCAATAGGGCATGCATTTTACGTTGTTCTTCATTACAGGTTGGTTTTTCTTCTTTACTTCTTTCACTCATTTCTTTCATCCTATTCATTTATCATGCTACTTGAAGCAGTTTATTGAGCATCAAATTGTGTCAGGCATGCTGAATTCTCTAGTGACAGAAAAATAATGAAGTCATGACTGATGTGCCCAGACTGATTCTACTTTCAAGGGGCAGAGACAATTAAGAGAATGTGATAGGATTATAATCAGGATGGATTTGGGAATTCAAAGGGATAGTTGAGATTGTTTCCTCTGATAAAGCAATTTCTATGGAGCTAGTCCTGCCCTTATGAGTTAGAGCTGATATGGTAAAAGGACATCCTGACAGAATAATGAGTAAAAGCATAGGTCTAAAAGACTCAGTAACTTGATGCATCAGTGTAAGCACACTGATGAAGGTCCTCACAGA
This sequence comes from Neotoma lepida, assembly GCA_001675575.1. Taxonomy (NCBI): domain Eukaryota; kingdom Metazoa; phylum Chordata; class Mammalia; order Rodentia; family Cricetidae; genus Neotoma; species Neotoma lepida. The sequence continues at coordinate 20,180 of LZPO01036040.1, read as the reverse complement.
TCCAGCTGAGCAGCTAAAGTTCTGTTTGGGGGAACATGAAGGCTTTTGATGGTTTTATGCAGTACTATGACATGGTCAAATTGGTACGTAAAAGAAAATTGTGGGTGCAGTGTGGAGAATGGGTACGAGTTACCACATCTTTTGCGAGTCTGTTTTGGGAATCCAGATGAGCTAGAGGGACCACTCAAGCCACAGTAGTCATCAGTGCTGGGGAGAAGTGTGTATGAAGTATCACACAGGATTTGATGAGACATTAAGATAACGGCTGGAAGTGAAGCAGCGGGGGATGGACTTTAGGTATTTAACTCAAGCAATTGTGTGAGCAGTAATATTTTTTTCCTTGAATCATAGAGCACGGGAAAGGGGAAAGAATGTGTTGGAAAATAATGAGCTACAATTTTAGCATGGAATAAATGTAGTCAGCAACCATTGTATAAAAAAAAATTCTAAATATCAGGATTTCAGACACTGTCTAAAATAACAAGAGCTTTTAAGGTCATACGATCAGTGCTGAAAAATATTCATTCATTTATTGAAATATATTTGTTGAATATCTACATCTCATTTAGTTAAAGTAGGGATAAAGCAAAATTGGTATTAAGAATTAGATTTTTTTTAATCTCAAACCCTGTTTTTCCAGTTATGAATTCTTATATGAGACACTTACATTAATCACTTTTTTTCCTACTTGTAGAAGTATTTATTAAAATGTATAATACAACAAACATCATTTAGATGCACAGTTTCTTTCCAGTTCTTGTTTGGTTGCTTGGTTGGTTGTTTTTTTGTTTGTTTGTTTGTTTTTTGAGATCGGTCTCCCTGTGTAGCCCTGTCTGTCCTAGGACTGTCTATGTAGACCAACTGGTCTCAGACTTGCAGAGGTAGATTGGCCTCTGCCTTGCAAGTACAGGGATTAAAGGCATATGCCAGATTTTAGACTTTTTTTCTCTCGGACTGTTCACACTAACCTTGGTTTANATAAACAATTTTATAATGAAGAAGATTAGAAAACAATCCTCTTGCCTCACTCCATCTAAGAATACGTACTGAAAATTCCGAGACTACCTTGTGTTTCCTTTTTTTCTAGAACTCTTTTTTTTNNAATTATTATTATTGTTTGTTTTTATTCTCTCATATATTACATTCTGACCACAGTTTCTCCTCCCTTCTCTCTGTTTTTTCCTTTAGTCTTTTCATACATAGTACATCCTGACAGCAGTTTTCCCTCCCCCCACTCTTCCCAGCCCTCTCCCTCATCTCTCTTCTCAGATCTATTCCTCCTCCATTTCCCCTTTTTTAAAAAAAAAAAGCAGGATTCCAAGGTTTATACACCTAACATGGCATAACAAATTACAATAAAAGCAGGAAGAGACCCTCATATTAAGGCTGGACAAGGCCACCCAGTAGGAAGAAAGGGTCCCAAGTGTAGGCAAAAAGTCAGAGACATGCCCCCCACCCCCACCCCAATCCCATTGTTGGGATTCCCAGAAGAACACCAAGGTATACAACCATAATGACCTATATCAGACCCATATAGGGTCCATGTTTGATGCTTCAATCTCTGTGAGCCCCTATGAGCCTTGCCTAATTGACTCTGTTGGGCAATGTTCTTGTGGTGTCCTCTACTCCTTGGCTCTCTGTCTTCTGCGGTATGCCCTGAGCNATACTTATTGTTTGGCTGTGGGTCTTTGCAACTGCTCCCATCAGTTGCTGGATGGCACCCCTCTGATGACACTTGGGCTAGGCACTGATCTATGAGTATAACAGAATATCATTAGGAAACATTTCATTGACTTTTTTTTTTGCCAGTCATATTTGATTCAGTCTTAGGTTTCTCAGCTGTCCTGTCTCTGGTTCCTGGCCATCTAGGCAGTGTCAGAAATGGGATCCCTCTTGTAGCATGTGCCTCAAGTTGGACCAGTCATTGGTTGACCATTCTCTCTAAGGCTGCATCAGCATTACCCAAATACATCTTGCAGGCAAGACAGATTGTATGTCAAAGNTTTTGTGGCTGGGTTGATGTCCCAGTCTCTTTGCTAGGAGCCTGGCTTGGTATTGAAGATGGCCAGTTTGGGCACTGTATCCCCCATTAGAATGAGGCTTCCCTAGGGTCATTCTCAAAGATTCCATGGAATTTCTACTACACTGTTTTTACATCGTCCTTGAAATGCTCCCCAATTCCAGTTACTTCTCCCAGTACTTTTTCTCTCTGTCTCCCCTACTTCCCACCTGATCTCTCCTTTCCCCAGAATTACCCACCCCCAGTCCACCTGCAAAATCTNTTCTAGTTCCNCTTCCCAGGGAGATCCATGTGTCCCACTTTCAGCCCTCCTTGTTACTTAGCTTCTCTGGGTCTGTGGATTGCAGCATGATTATCATTTCCTTAACAGCGAATGTCNACTTATGAATGAGTATATACCATNTTTGTTTTTCTGGGTCTGTGTTATCTCATTTAGGATGACTTTCTATTTCCATCCATTTGCATGCAAATTTCATGATGTCATTGTTTTTAACAGTTGAATAATATTCNATTGTGAAAATGTACCACATTTTCTTAATCCATTATTTGGTGAAGGGACATCCAGATTGTATCCAGGTTCTGGCTATTGTGAATAAAGCTTCAGTGAACANGGTTGAGCAAAAATCCTTGTGGTAGGATGGGGCATNATTTGGGGATATGCCCAAGAGTGGTATAACTGGTCTTGAGGTAGATCAATTCTCAATTTTCTGATAAATCACCATATTGATTTCCATAGTGGCTGTACAATCACAGAATGCCATCAGCAATGGAGGAGTGTTCCCCATGCTCCACATCCTCACCAGAATAAGCTGTCACTTGNNGTTTTGTTCTTAGCCATTCTGACAGGTGTAAGATAGATTTACATTTCCCTGATGGCTAAGGATGTTGAACATTNTTTTAGATGTTTCTCAACCATTTGAGATTCTTCTCTTGAAAATTCTCTGTTTAAATCTATACTCCATTTTTAAAATGGATTATTTGGTTTGTTGATGTCTAGTTCTTAAGTTCTTTATATATCTTGGATATTAGCCCCTTGTCAGATGTAGAATATGTGAAAATCTTTCCCATTCTGTAGGCTGCTGCTTTATTCTATTAACAGTGTCCTTTGCCTTATAGACGCTTTTAAGTTTCATTAGGTCCCATTTATTAATTGTCAATNTTAGTGCCTGTACTAAGGTTGTTCTGTTCAGGAAGTTGTCTCCTGTGCCAACAGTTAAGGCTATTNCCCACTTTCTCTTCTNTTAGATTCAGTGTATCTGGTTTTTATGCTGANGTCTTTGATCAATTTGGACTTGAGTTTNGTGTAGTAGGGTGATAGATATGGATCTATTTGCTTTGNTCTACTTGCTGATANCCAGTTAGACCAGCACCATTTGTTGAAAATACTTTCTANTTTCCATTGTGTACTTTGAGCTTTTAATCAGGTGTCTATAGGTNGGTGGATTTATATCTGAGTNTTTGTTTTGATTCCATTNATTAACCTGTCTGCTTTTTNGGCCAATAATATGCAGTTTTTATTACTACAGCTCTGTAGTANAGCTTGAAATTAGGGATGGTGATNACCTCTGGATGTTCTTTTATTGTAGANTATTGNTTTAGTTACCCTGTTANGGAATATTATTTTAAGATGTGTTATATTTGTCCNTGCTGTGGAATATTTGTTTCATGATGCAAAGATATGTTGAATTCCTTCATGTTGCAGTTGTTTAACTCTGTGAAGGAATGTTACTTTGCCTGTCTAGAACAACTGATCGGTTTAATAAAGAGCTGACTGCCAATAGAGGCAGGAGAAAGGACAGGCCAGGCTGGCAAGTAGAGAGAATAAAAGGAGGAGAAATATGGGAAGAAAAGTTCNAGGAGTGAGTGTAGTAGANTATNATTNTAAGGTGTGTTACTTTTGCTCATGTTGCATTTGTTTAACTCTGTGAAGCTGTGTTACTGTGCCTGTGGAAAACACCTGACGGTCTAATAAAGAACTGGACAATAGCAAGGCAGGAGAAAGGATAGGCAGGGCAGGCANGCAGAGAGAATACATAGAGGGAGAAAGCTGGGAAAGGGGGGAAAGATCAAGGAGGAGCCAGAGAAGGAGGAGGGCATCACNGGCCAGCCACCCAGCTCCACAACCAGCAACAGAGTAAGATTTACANAAGTAAGAGACTNNGAAAAGCCCAGAGGCAAAAGAGTGATAGGATAATCTAAAATATAGAAAANTTGGCTAGAAATTAAGCCAAGCTAAGACTGGGCATTCATAATTAAGAATAAGCCTCTATGTGTGATTTANTTGGGAGTTGGGTGGCAGGCCCCCCAAGAAAGAGCCAAAAACCCTCAACAAGTGAGAAAAGGAGAGGAGGANATCAGGGGCCGTCCAGCCAGCTACACAGCAAGCCATGAAGTAAGAAGTAAAGAAAGGTATATGGAATAGAGAAAGATAAAGGCCCAGAGGCAAAAGATATATGGTATAATTTATGTTAAGAAAAGCTGGCTAGAAATAAGCCAAGTTAAGGCTGGGCATTCATAAGTAAGAATAAGTCTTGATGTGTGTATTTATTTGGGAGCTGGGTCATGGGCCCCCAACGAGCAAAGAGCAAAAAGAGGAAAAAAAAATCACGAATTGTGTTTGAATTTTGATGGCGATTGCCTTGAATCTGTAGATTGCTTTTGATAGAATGGCCATTTTCACTATGTTAATCCTGCCAATCCATGAGCATGGAAGATCTTTTCCTCTTCTGATATCTTCTCCTTCAATTTCTTTCTTCAAAACCTTGAAGTTTTTGTTGAACAAGTCCTTCACTTGCTTGGCTAGAGTTACCCCAAGATATTTTATATTAAGCATGGTATTTCTTTCTCAGCCCATTTGCCATTTGTGTATAGGAGGGCTGCTGATATTTTTGAGCTAATCTTATACTCATCTGCTTCACTAAAGGTGTTTATCAGCTGTAGGAGTTCGCTGGTAGAATTTTTGGGGTCTCATATATATATATATATATGTATATATATATCATCATATTATTTGCAAATAACTATACTTTGAGTTCTTCCTTTCCAATTTGTATCCTCTTGATATCCTTTAGTTATCTTACTGCTTCAGCTAGAGCTTCAATTATTTTATTGAATAGATATAGCCAGTGTGAGCAGCCTATCTTTTTCCTGATTTTAGTGGAATTATTTTGAGTTTCTCTCCATTTAATTTGATGTTGGCTAATGTTGTTGTGGGTTTTTTACTCTTTTTGAGGGGATGCCAGCCAGCTCCCAAATAAATCACACATGGAGGTTTATTCTTAATTATGAATGCCTGTCTTAGCTTGGCTTATTTTCTAGTCAGCTTTCCTTAACTTATCATATCTACCTTTTGCCTCTGGGCTTTTCTCAATCTCTTACTTCTGTAAATCTTACTGTTACTTCATGGCTTGCTATGTAGCTGAGTAGCNGGCCCTGGGAGTCTTCCTCCTTCTCTGGCTACTTCTTTCCTCCCTCCCCCATCTCTTTCCTTCTTGCCCAGCTTTCTCCCTGTATATATTCTCTCTGCCTGCCTGCCCTGCCTATCCTTTCTCCTGTCTTGCTATTGGCCAGTTCTTTATTAGACCATCAGGTGTTTTCCATAGGCATAGTAACACAGCTTCACAGTTAAACAAATGCAACATAAGCAAAAGTAACTCACCTTAGAATAATATTCTACAACAATTACAGGCTTGCTGAAAATTGCCTTTACTATGTTTAGGTATGTCCCTTGTATCCCTAATCTCTCCATGACTTTTATCACGAAGGGGTGTTGGGTTTTGTCAAAGGTTTTTTTTTTATCATCTAAAAAGATGATTATGTGTTTTGATTTGGGTTTTCAGTTTGTTTATATGGTGGATTACATTGACTGATTCTTGTATATTGAATTATTCCTGCATCTATGGAATGAAGCCTACTTGATCATGTTGGATGATCTTCTTGATGTATTCTTGAATTCTTTTTGTAAGTCTTTTATTGAATATTTTTGCATCTATGTTCATGAGGGAAATTGGTCTGCAATTCTTTTTCTTTGCTGAATCTTTGTGTGGTTTGGGTTTAAGGGTGACTGTGGCCCCATAAAACGAATTTGGCAATGTTCTTTCTGTTTCTATTTTGTGGAATAATTTGAAGAGTACCGACATTAGCTTTTCCTTCAAAGTCCGGTAGAATTTTGCTCTAAAATCATATGGCCCTGGGCTTTTTTTGTTTTGTTTTCTGTTGGGAGAATTTTAATAACTGCTTCTATTTCCTTATGGGTTATAGATCTATTTAAATTGTTTACCTGATCGTGATTTAACTTTAGTAAGTGGTATTAAGAAAATTATACATTTCTTTTAGATGTTCCAGTTTTGTGTAGTATAGGTTTTTAAAGTATGGCCTAATGACTCTTGGTGTCAGTTGTTATGTTCCTCTTTTTGTTTCTGATTTTTTTTTTAATTTGGATACTCTCTCTATGCCTTTTAGGTAGTTTAGATAAGGATTTGTCTGTCTTGTTGATTTTTTTTCAAAGAACCAACTGTTTGTTTAATTGATTCTTTGTATTCTTCTCTTTGTTTCCTTTTATTGATTTTGGCCCCTAGTTTGATGACCTCTTGCCGTTTACTCCACTTGGTTGAACTTGCTTCTTTTACTATAGAGCTTACAGATGTGCTATTAAGTTGATAGTGTGAGATCTTTCCAATTTCTTCATGTAGGCTGCTAGTTTTGTGAACTTTCCTATAAGCTCTACCTTCATTGTGTCCCATATTTTTGTTTATTGTTGTTCATTCATTTTCATTGAATTCTAGGAAGTCTTTAATTTCTTTCTTTATTTCTGCCTTGACCCAGTAGTTTTTCAGTAGAGGGTTGTTCAGTTTCCATGTGTTTGTAGGCTTTCTGCTGTCGCTGAAATCCAGTTTTAATCTGTGGTGGTCTGATAGGACACAGGGGGTTATTCAATTTTATTGTATCTTTTGAGACTTGCTTTGTGACTATGTGGTCAGTTTTGGAGATCTTTGTGAGGTGCTGAGAAGAAGGTGAATTCTTTTGTTTTGGGTTGAAATGTTCTGTAGATATCTGTTACGTCCATTTTGGCTCATAATATCTGTTAGCTCCACTATTTCTCTGTTTAGTTTTTTCTTTTTTTTTTCTGGATGTCACGTCCATTGATGAGAGTGGCACATAGAAGGCTCTCACTATCGATGTGTGAGGGTCAATGTGTGATTTAAGTTGTAGTAGTCTTTCCTTTATAAACATGGGTGCCCTTATGTTTGGGGCATAGACATTAAGAATTGAATGATAATATTAGTGGATCTTTCTTTTGATGAGTATGAGGTGTCCTTCCCTATCTCTTTTGATTAACTTTGTTTTGAAGTCTGTTTTGTTAGATATTAAAATTGCTATACCAGCTTGTTTGTTAGGTCCGTTTATTTGGCAAATCTTTTTCCAACCTTTAACTCTGAAGTGGTGTCTATCGTTGATATTGAGATGTGTTTCTTTTATGCAGCAGAAAGATGGATCATGTTCATGCANCCATTCTGTTTGTCTGTGTCTTATTATTGGGGAACTGAGTCCATTGATATTGAGAATTATCAATGATCAGTGATTGTTAATTCCTGTTATGTTGGTGGTG
>LZPO01036038.1:0-15541 GCA_001675575.1 Neotoma lepida | reverse complement strand
CNNGNNANTNGCTAGGTTAAAACCAAGGATGTTTGATACAGCCTCAAAGAATCATGGTATTTTATTTTATGTTTATCTTAAGTTATACACAATACATTCAAGTGTATCCATACACACACAAAGAGGCATGGAAAGTCTGTGTTCAAGTTGCTGGTCAGAATACTCCACAAGACTCTTCAAACAGTGTAGAATATTGCTGTTGCCCTTACTTGCCTTTGAAAGGCTGAAGGTAAGTTTCTGTGCAGAAGACTCTGAACACTTCTGACACAGAGCTTGGAAGAATCAAGCTGGACCTAACTTGAAAGTCTTCCTGTGGTATAGCTTTTATAGTAAAAGAAAGTACTACATGAAAAGGCAAGGAAGGAAACAATCAATAGTCCTACCCGTGGTGATGTAATTAAACTAAAAGAATGACAAACATTGCAGGATATTATTAAAGGTCCAATCGTGGCACTTACACATTGCCAGTATGTGGAATATTCCTTTACACTGTGTGAATATATGTCATTGTGATTGCTTAAATAAAGAATCTGACTGACCAATAGCTGTACAGGATAAGATTAGTGGGAGAGACAAACAGAGAATGCTGGGAAGAGGAAGGGTGGAGTCAAGAGGTACAAGCAGATACAGACAGAAAGAAGATGAGCATGCTGTACCGATAAAGGGTACCAAGCCACATGGCAAAGCATAGATAAGAAATATGGGTTAATTTAAATGTGAGAGTTAACTAATAAAAAGCCGAGATACTGGCCGAGCATTAAAATTAATATTAAGTCTTTGTGTGTTTACTTGGGAGCAGCTTGCAGGACAAATGCCACCCAAAAGTTCAGCATCAACATCCACATAAAACCAGAGAAAGCTTGGGAAAGGATCCTAGACACACAGAAATGGAGCCAGGCATGGCTTCCAAGTCTTCTGTCTCTCATGCTACTCAGGATGTGGACACTTGTCTCCCAGCTGCTGCCTGCAGACTTGAGCTACCAGCCTGAGACCTGTCAGCACATGATGAGATAAGCCACTTGGCAGATTCTTGCAGTCTTTTTGTGGGCGCCAGTACAAGGAGGCATCTCTCAGCCTGTGGGAGGAGCCAGCCTCCATACACTACTGCCATGCACTAAGCTAAGCTACACTGGTGCTGGCGGCTGACATAGCAGTTTAAGATTTGTCTGATGCAATCAAAAAACAAGATAGATGTTTGGTTAAAAAAAAGTCCCAGACAGGAAAAAGCCTCCTAAATGGTTACAGTGTGTTGAAAAATACGCATGGACTTGGGAGAGAGAAGAGGAAGAGTATATACAGTCATAGATTAAAAAAATATAGTTTTAAAAGTAAAGTCCTTAAAAAGAGAGTAAAGAAAAAGCCACATAAAAATGAAGAATACACAGAGAGTCTGGATACTGCACATTATTGTGTTACCTTTGAATTTTTTGACTGCTGTGAAAGGAGCAATAGCTGCTAAGCATTTGATAATAAATGCTGCTGGATTAAACCAACCCATATATTTTTAAAACGTCTTGAGTTCAAAATGAAAGTCAAAAGATAAGTTACTTTGAGAAAGAGATTCTGTTTTTATTTCTCCAGAAAATAAAAGGCTATGGATTCATTCAAAGTTAAAGATGATCAGATTTGATCTAGGAACACCTCATGAAAATTTTGGCTACNAACATAACAACAACAACAACAAAAAACCTAGAACTACAAGACATATGACATATGTTTTACCAGCTCAAACATAAATCAAAAATCATCTTTAACTGACTTGTACACACAACATATTCAATACTTGCAATGTATGTTACCTTTAAAAGTTTATATATTTTCAGAACAAAGGGACCAGAAACCAATGAAAATGGATGGCCCAGGTGAACCAGCATTCAAAACAGTTTCAAGTCTGCTGGCTGAGGTGATCCAACCCCAGAAACTATTCCAGACAAGACCTAAAAACTATCATGATTTTCTCAAGGTTCTCCCAAAGATTACCAATGCTCCCAAACAACAGAGGTTAGTCTAGAGAATGATGCCCACTTTCCAAAAATATTGGTTATGGATGTTTGTTATCATTTAAGGGGATTTATTACAAGTTGCTATTGGTAATGGTCAGGAAAAAAAAAGCTGAAAAAGGAGATTAGATTAAGGGATCTTGTTCTGAAAAGAAAAAGGGGGGATAGGAATGATAGGATAAAAGGATAGATCACTGAATCTACTTTTAAAGTAAAAAAGCAACTGCTAATCTTAAATATTTTACTTTGGTATGGATTTTGGCTTAGTGATACAAATTTAAATTTAATTTTATTATACTGTCTGTATGTTTCTACTCTTGTTTGGGATATTGTGTTTATGCAACTCATTTAAAAATGTAATGTATAGTTAAGAAATACAGATCAATAGTTGTCTGCAATTGTCAAACTTATAGTCATATTAGGTATATTTACAAGGTCATACATAGATATATTTAGATAGATGGATGGTCTTCAAACTCTTCAAAGACCTACAGAATATGGCATTTAAAATGTTTAATAATCTAAGGCTTTTGATCAGAGTGAGACACATCTACTCCTGACAGCACCAATCTACTTCAAAAGAGATGATGGACATTGAGGAACCTCTATATGGAATTTGTTTTTTATTTATGGCAAACTCTAGCCATTTGAGCAAAGAACCTGCCCTCACCTAAATTCCTGACAGTATACTGCCCAAACTGGACCAGCAGGCCACAAAAGAAAATGACTGCCAGACTTTGCCAAGATAAGGTAAAATAGTCCTTCAAAATTCCCTGCATCTCAGAAAATTCTGTCATGTATACCAGGACTGTACACCAAAGTTGGATGCCCCAACATCACAGAAGAATCTAGGGTGACTGTCCAGGCAGCCAGATGTCACTGTCATTAGGTAACATTTCACTCTTCTGGTGTCTTTAATGGAGTTGAAGACTAGATAGTCATAGTTAAAGCTTTGCTTAGTTATGATAAAGGGTAAATTAGTTATAAAACTTTAGACTCACAAAGGTAAAATATGTAATAGAATATTTTCTCTAATTTTGCCAAATACAAATAGACTAGATAGTGTAACTGTAATTCTTACTTAATAACTGTTTTGTTGTATATAACTTTATTATGTTAAAATTAAAAACTTCTGTTTTAATTAAACAAAAATGGGAAAATGTGGAATATTCCTTTACACTGTGTGAATGTATGTCACTGTGATTGGTTTAATAAAGAAGCTGACTGCCCAATAGCTNAACAGAATAAGGTTAGTCAGGAGAGCCAAACTGAGAATGATGGTAAGAAAAAGGGTAGAATGAAAGGAGATGCCAGAAGATGCAGAAGAATCAGGGTGTGTGGAAAATTAGATAACAAGCCATAAGCCACAAGGCAAAAGATAGATAAGAAATATGGGTTAAATTAAAATGTAATAGTTAGCTAGTAACAAGCCTGAGCTATCAGCCAAATATTCATAATTAGTATTAAGTCTCCATGTCAGTTATTTGGGAGCTGGCAAGTGGGAAATAAAAGTCTACCTACAGCAATAACTAGTAAGTTAAGGCCCAATCATTAGATTTCTCTCTCTTCCATTATATTGATATCATAGGTAACTCAGATATATCTTTAGACAAAGTCTTAGGACTTTCCAACACTGTCTACAACAGACAGATTTGGGATAGAATCCAAATGACATAAAGTAAAATTTAATTTTTCAGAGAAAAAAATCATTAATGTAACCAATGTACATCATGTGGCCCGGTAACCAAAATATAGAAATATAAGATTGATTAGGTGACTATAGCTGGTAAATGTGAAAATACCATTATAAATCTATATGCAGAAAGTATATTATCTCTAACATAAATATATTTTAAATAATGATATTTATGAGGAAATATTTTTTCACTTTCATTGGTCAGTTTCTTCTATAACTAATTTCTTTTTATGGAGGTATTGAACCAATAGATATATTTAGATGAGATACATTACATCATATATAGTGTATGCACATACTTTGACATTTTTAAATTAACTGAGAAAAACAGATCAATGATGCTCTGTAATCAAATGGAAAATAACAATAAACTTATCAATAATGTTGGCAAAGAGACATATTTGGTGAGAAATTTTCAAGGTAAATTCATTTTAGCTACACATTTGTAACTTCCAAGATAGAAACATATTCGAAGACTATATATACAAAAGCATTANAAATCTAGTAGATCAGTTGTATTTGAAACTCACCTGTAGTATAGATCAGTGATTACTACTGCTGCAAAAGCAATGATGTTCAAAACTGATGAGAATCCATTGTATGTATCATATATCAATATACTATGCTTGCTTTAAGATAATTATAATGAAAAATTTTATTCATATTCTTACCGTACTATTAAAAATTGAAAAGATTTGAATGTATTTAAATTAATTAATCTGTTTCAGTTTTTGAGACAGGATATCATTGCATGACCTCATACTCACTGTGTGGCCTGTAATGGGCTCAATCTGACCAAAATTCTCCTGTCTCTGTCTCTCAAGTAAAGGGATTCTAAGAATTAACCATCACACATAGCTTACAAATTTCTTACTAAGGTAGAAACAATATAATGATACCTAAATAAAAGAGATTAGTTCTACACAAGGATTATTATTANTAGTAGTAGTTTAGTTAATAAAAAAATACTATGAAATCATCTTAGGAAAAGTTTACAAATGTCACTACATTAAAAAATGTATAATGTGTTTCCAATGTTTATTATGAACTTTAATATATCTTGATCTAACTTAATGTATCTTGATTTAATTTTATTTTTGTTACATGAAATGTAATTTTTTAAAGGAACAGAATATATGTTTCAGTATGTGTCCACATAGGGATGTGGTTCTCTTTGAGACTGAGGCCAATATGGTCTGCAGAATGAGTTCCAGAGCATTCAACGACATGTAGTAATACCCTGTCTCCAAATTATCACAAATACATACATACATACATACATACATACATACATACATACACACACACACACACACACACACACACGAGAGAGAGAGAGAGAGAGAGAGAGAGAGAGAAATGGAGACAGAGATAGAGATAAAGAGAATACAGCATATCAGAAGATCACTTTGTAAATAAAACTAACAATATCAAAAAATTATAGCTGGGAATTTCTCAGTCCTGCCCAGCCCCATGGTCACAGAGCTGCTTATAAAACAATCACTCAAAGGCTTATATTAATTAAAAATTGTATGACCTATGGCTTCAGCTTCTTGTTAGCTAGCTCTTTCATCTTAAATTAGCCCATTCTTATTAATCTGTATGTTGCCACATGGCTGTGGCTTTACCAGTCTGCTAGCATCTTGTTGTTCCTTTGACTGTAGGCTAGTNTCTCTCCTGATTCTGCCTTTGTTCTTTCTGTATCACTGTTGGATTTTCTACCTGGATATAAGCTTTCTTGCTATAGGCNAAAACAGTTTTATTTATTATCCAATGGGAACCACACATATTCANAGCATACAGAAAGAAATCTCACAGCACTTACCCTTTTCTGTATAATCAAAAAGGAAGGTTTTAAATTTAACATAGTAAAATTATAAATAACAAAACAGTTATCAAGCAAGAATTACAGTTACAATATCTAGTCTATTCATATTTGGCAAAATTAAAGAAAGTATTCTAGTATTCACCATATTTTTGTGAGTCTAAAGTTTTATATCTAATTTATCTTTTATTATGACTAAGGAAAATTATAACTATCTAGTCTTCAACTCTATCAAAGACCCCAAAAGGNTATAATATTATCTGCGTGAACAGGAAGTGCATTGCAAGCAACTTCCATAATTCTAGAAATGACAGAGACAGCTGGCTGCCTGGACAGTCATCCAAACTTTCTCTGTAACATTGGGGTATCTATCTTCAGCTGACAGGACTAGATTCTCTGGCCTAGCTTTCCATGAAGCAGGGAATTTTAAGGACTGTTCAGCCCATTCTGGCGAAGTTTTTCATTTGCTTCTCCCTGTTTCCTGAAGTATGTCTGGCATTTCCTGCTGCAAAGCAGGAACCTAAAGGACCATCTTGCCTTGCAAAGTTCAGTGGTCAATCTTTCTTTGGGTCCTGCATGTCCAGTTGGGTGCCAATTGTAGCCAGAAATTTCTCAGTCCTAACCAACCTTGCAGTCCTTCAGCTGCTTATAAAATAATCACTCAGAGGCTTATATTAATTACAAACTGTATGACCTATGACTTCAGTTTATTGCTAGCTAGCTCTTTCATCTTAAATTAACCCATTCCTATTAATCTATATGTTGCCATATGGCTGTGGCATCACCAGTCTGCTAGCATCTTGTTGCTCCTTTGGCTGTGGGCTGGCATCTTTCCTGACTCTGCCTTTCTTCTTTCTGTATCTTTGCCTGGATTTCCCGCCTAACTGTAAAGCTTTATTTATTATCCAATGGGAGCCACACATATTCAGAGCATAAAGAAAGACCCCATAGCAAAAAAAATTAGAAAAATTATAAACATTAAATATATTAACATTTATTTAATTATATAATTATTTATTGTATAGTTTCTGCCACCAAAGTACAGGCAATGCAGTTTGATTCTTGTTATACAGATGCATTTGAGTATTTTTGCTTTCTCATGTTTNCTAAAACCAGCATATTTTACAAGCATAATTATCATTTGAAATTCTGTGCATGTAGCAAGCACATGTAGAGATTTNTATATATCCAATATTTCACCAAGTACTGATTTTGTTCATCTCTCTGTGTATATAAATACATATATACATGGATGCATACAGTGTGTGTGCTTGTGCATGTGTGCATGTGTGTGTGTGTGTGTGTGTGTGTGTGTGTGTGTGTAAGAGTGTGTGTGTGTTTGTAACCTGGAGCCCTGACAAGATATGTCCATTAAAATTCAGGTGGATATCTGTGGGTTTATATGTGTTGCTTTACTTTAAGAAGCATATTTTTGAATATTCAAACTTAAAATAGAGCTATAGTGATAAAAACAGCTTGATATTCACATAAAAACAGATAAGTGGATCAATGGAATTGAATTGAAAACCCTGACATTAATCCACATACCTATGAACACCTGATTTTTGACAAAGAAGCCAAAATTGTACAATGGAAAAAAGAAAGCATCTTCAACAAATGGTGCTGGCATAACTGGATGTCAACATGTAGAAGATTGCAAATTGATCCATATCTATCACCACACACAAAACTAAAGTCCAAAGCCGGGCGGTGGTGGCATATGCCTTTAATCCCAGCACTGGGAGGCAGAGGCAGGCGGATCTCTGTGAGTTNGAGGCCAGCCTGGGCTACCGAGTGAGTTCCAGGAAAGGCGCCAAAGCTACACAGAGAAACCCTGTCTCGAAAAACAAAAAACAACAAACAAAACAAAACAAAACAAAAAAAAATTAAAGTCCAAGTGGATCAAAGACCTCAACATAAATCCAGCTACACTGAACTTGATAGAACAGAAAGTAGGAACTAGCTCAGAATGCATTTTCACAGGAGACCACTTCCTAAATATAACACCAGTAGCACAGACACTGAGAGCAACAATTAATAAATGGGACCTCCTGAAACTGAGAAACTTCTGTAAGGCAAAGAACACAAAAAATAAGACAAAACGACAACCAAACATTTCTTGACACAAAACATCCAGGAAATCTGGGACACCATGAAAAGGACAAACCTAAGAATAATAGGGGAAGACNAGAGAGACAAAGTCCAGCTCAAAGGCACAGAAAATATAGTCAACAAAATCATAGAACAAAACTTTGCCAATCTAAAGAAGGAAATGGCTATGATTGTACAAGAAGCTTACAGAATAATAAATAGTCTGAACCAGAAAAAAAACTTCCACTGGTCACATAATTATCAAAACACTAAACATACAGAATAAATAAAGAATATTAAGAGCTGCAAAGAAAAAAGGCCAAGTAACATAATGGCAGACCTATCAGAATTAAACCTGACTTCTTAATGGAGATTTGAAAAGCCAGAAGGTCCTGGACAGGTGTTTCATAGACACTAAGAGACCATGGATGCTAGCCCAGACTACTAAACTCAGCAAAATTTTTAATCTTTGTAAAAGGAAAAAACAAGATATTCAAAGATAAAATGAGATTTAAGCAATATCTATCCACAAATCCAGCCCTACAGAAAGTACTAGAAGTAAAACTCCAACCCACAAAGTTATCTGAACCCACAAAAATACAGATAATATATAATCTTACATCAGCAAATCCCAAAGAAGGGGAATACATACACACTACCACCACCAATAACAAAATCAGAAAAAAACAATAAAAACCAGGAATTAACAATTACTGGTCATTAATATCTCTTAATATCAATGGACTCAATTTGCCTATAAAAAGGCACAGGATAACAGAATGAGTACTAAAACAGGATGCATCCCTCTGCTGCCTACAAGAAATACACCTCAACTTTAAAGACAGACATTACCTGAGAGTATGTTCATAGCAGCATTATTCATAATAGCCAGAACCTGGAAACAAACTAGATACCCCTCAGCTGAGGAATGGATAAGGAAAATGTGGTACATATACACAATGGAGCATTACTAAGCTGTAAAAATCAATTATGTCATGTAATTTGCAGGCAAATGGATGAAACTAGAAAAAANTAATTCTGAGTGAGATAACCCAGGTACAGAAAGACAAATATGATATATACTCACTCATAAGTGGATAACAGGAGTAAGTACAGGCTAACCAACCTACAATCCACAGCCCAAGAGAGGCTAGATAACAAGGAGGGCCCAAAGAGAGATGCATGGATTTTCCTGGGAAGGGGAAATAGAAGAGATCTCTTGGGTAAACTGGGGGAGGGGATGGGGGATGGGATCTTGACGGGATGGGATGCAAGAAACCCGGTGCCAGGGAAACTCCCAAGAATCCAGAAGGATGACCCCAGCTAAGACCCTTAGCAACAGTGGAGAGGGTGCCAGAACTGGCCATCTACTGTAATCAGATTGGTGACTACCCTAATTGTCATCATAGAGCCTTTATTCAGTAACTGATGGAAGCAAATTCAGAGATCCACAGCCAAGCACTGCTCAGAGCTAAGGGAGTTTCTCTGAAGAAAGGGAGGAGGGATTGTATGACGCAGGGGTTTCAAGGTCATTATTGAGGAACCCACAGAGACAGCTGACCTGAGCTTATGGGAGCACATGGACTCTGGACCAACAGTTAGGGAGTCTGCATGGGACCGAACTCTGGCCTCTACATGTTTGTGACAGTTGTGTAGCTTGGTTTGTTTGTAAGGCTCATATTAGTGAGATCAGGACCTGTCCCTGGTGCTTAGATGGCTTTTGGGAACCTTTTTCCCATGCTGAATTACCTTACCCAACCTTTATACATGGGAAGGGGCTTGGTCATACCTCAATTTGATGTGCCATGTTGTGTTCAAGCTCCTTTGTGAATGGAGATGGAAGACTAGTAGGTGGATGGGGAGAAGGGTAGATGGGAGTTGGAGGAGGGAACGGGAGGAGAGGAGGGTTGGTAAACTGTGGTAGGTATGTAAAATAAAGAAAACAAAAAACAAAACAAAAACCAACAACAACAAAAAATACCCATGTAGAGAATATTTCAGATCTTTGGGACACTATAATATATAAAACTTATGAAATATAGGCAGAGAAGAAAGGGAAGAAATCCAGATCACAGACAACAAAAATATTTCCAGTTAAACTATGAAAAAAAAATATCCCAAATCTGGAGAATTGTCCACTCAATCAAAAAACATATACCAAACATTAAATAGTGCCAGAAAAGAAATTCCAAACACCAAGTAATAGTCAAAGCATTACCCACACAAAACACAAAAAAGAGTTATTGAAAGTTGCAAGAGTAAAGGGCCAAGTCATGTAAAAGCAAGTCTAACAGATTAAAAACTGACTTTTCAACAAAACGTTTAAAATCCATAAAGCTTGCACTCTATATTACAATATTTGCAAACCTATAGATGCCACCCTGGTCTACAATGCCCATCAAAAAGATGTGTTATAACTTCAGGAGAAAGAAAAACTTTCTACGGTATAAGCAGGCTAAGGAATTTAAAACTATCAATCCAGTTCCAGGGAGGATACTTGAAGGATTACTTTGGATGAAAAGAACAGGTAAACACAGTCAAGAGGTTAAAAGAAAAAAAATAACAATATTAAATCAATGATTAAACTAAAAAAAAACTACATTATCAACAAAATGATAAGAATCAGTAAGCAACTTTTAATAATAAGTTTGACAAACAATGGTTTCTACTCTCCAATCAAAACATACAGTTTAAAAGACTGCATTAGAGAACTACATTCATCACTGTGTTGCCTCCAAGAAATAGAATTCATCACCAAAGATAGCCACTACACTAGGGAGAAAAAAATTGGGCAAAGGTAATCCTTGAAACAAATTATATTTGCTATTTTAATATCTAAAACAAAAGACTTCANACTAAAATTAAACAGATGCCATGAAGGTCACTTCATACTGGACAAGAGGTCAGTCTATCAAGATGACATTATAATCCTGAACACNTATTTGTGTGTGTGCATGAACAGGCACACACACCAAACTCAGATGCACCTAATTTCATAAAATAAATGATCCTATTAATGAATCCACAGATTTAGTAACAGCATAAATAAAATAATCAAGTTCAATACCTAATATTTTTACCAGTTAACAAGACATCTTGACCAATAATGAACAGAGAATAAAGAAGTTAAACAAAATCATAGTCCAAATGTGCTCATCGGATATCTACAGAGTATATCACCTAAACACTATAGAATATATATTCAACTCAAAAACCTATGAACTTTTCCCTAGTATGTACACATACTAGTACAAAAATCCATTAAACAAATACAAGAATATTGAAAAATCTTCATACATTTTACCTGATCACAGTGGAGCAAAGGTAGATACCAAGGACAAGTGAAACCATAGAAAATACATCCGTTCNTGGGTGTTGAAAAATATCCACTATCCCTTAGTGACAAAAGCTATGGGAACACTGGAATTGTAGGAAGCATTCCTCAAAATAATAAAAGCTGATAGCCACTATCATGCTAAGTGCAGAAAAAAAAACTTAAATTACTGCCTTTTTGATCAGGAACAATCAAGTGTTTGCTTTTTCCACTCTATTCAATACAATGCATGAAGTCTTAGTTATACCAATAAAACAGAGAATAACAGGAATAGAAATATACACCAGGTGATCAAAGTATCCTGTTATCAGATGATATGATTCTATGAGGAAAATTTAACGACTTCATAAAAAATTCTCCAGGAGTTAAGAGACATTCTTACCAAAGTGGCAGGAGTTATAAAGAACAGACAAAAACTGGTAGTTTGCTTTTTAGATACTAGTGACAAACATACTGAAAATAGAAAAAAAAATCCCATTCATAATAGACACACAGAGAACACAAACAGAGAGAGAAGGGGGGGGCAGGAGAAATGTAAGCAAAGTAACAAAACAGTTGTACAATGAAAATTTTAATGTGCTTAGGGAAAAACTGAGACAAAAGAAAAAGACTCATTGACTCATGAAATAAAACAGAGAACGAAGATGGAAGTCCATTAAATTATAGCTTTCTAATTTTCNACACAGGTGCCAAAATACGCACTCAAGAAATAATATATTCAACACATTAGGTTTNTGCTATGAGTATCACATGAAGAATTAGGTCCTTATCTCTCACTTAGAAAATTTACTTCAAGTGGATCAAGGAGCACAGTATAAGACCACACAGTTTGTTAACTACTAAAGAAAAAATTAGGGAGTATACATCAACATATGAACACAGGAAATAAATTTCTGAAAAGAGTTTCAGTAGTAGAGGAAATAGGGTCAACTATTGACAAATGTTATCTTATGAAACTAAGATAGCTTTTGTATATAAATGAAACCATCAATCAAATGGAGAAGTACCTTTAAGTNTGGGAAAAAAATCTTTGACAGCTGTATCTCTGAGGAGTGTTGTCTAAAAACTAAAATACGAAACAGGAAGAAAACAAACAACCCAATTAATAATGGGCTAAGGATCTAGCCAGAGAATTCTCAAATGAAGAAACACACATGACTAATAAACATTTTTTCAAAGGTCCACTTCCCACAGTTGGACAATACAAACTGGACTTAATAAGGAGAAAATAAAGATGAAAACTTATGTTTGGAAAGGAGGGTGATAAGAGCAGAGAGAGCGGGTATATATGAGGATTTAGGAGTCAATGCATTTAAAATACATTACATGAAATTATAAAAGTCAATAAAATGTTATCAAAACATCATAGCATTTTGTGTATATGTATAAGAACATTCAGAATGGTTTAAGCTTTCTATGGAATCACAGCAGTTATGAACATAATGTTTGTTTTACTGATTTATACATACACACTTGAAAATACATACACTGGTAGCTGTATATACATATGTTTATAAGCACACACATTGGTTCACATAATTTTAAATACTCAATATTAATTCTGTTCCATATTNTTGTTCTAAGTATATATTATAATGTGTACCAACATATATTGTACATTTTTATTATTATCTTGTATTTTATTTTCACACACACACACATATATATATTCATATATGGTAATATATAGTATTTGAGTTAAATGTTTCCATTTTCACAGTATGACTCCTCAGACTTACTTAAACACTTACCATTGTAATTGTGCAATGCTGCTTATAGCATCCCGGTCTTCTATGAGGTTTAATTACATTTATCAGTGTATGCATGACAAAAATTTTTTTATCAAAAATATTTCTTTATTATTGCATGTTTAATCAGATGCAGAAATTAGACTGACATTTTTTTCTGAGTACTCTGAGTCTATAATTTTATTTTTCCACCCTTTCTTCAAAGTTTAGATACACAAAACCACCCAGTAACTTTTACTTTGCTGTAAATGTGCTAAATAGATTTTCTTTGCTTTGGATATTGCTATTAGTATTCTATAGTTTTATCAAATATGCAAAGCTATCACTCAGGTTTTTAAGCTGTCCCTCATTAGCGTCATTCTTTACTTCAAAGTTTTGTGCTTGGCTTTAGCCAGCAGCTGCCATAATGAGGCCTGCCTTGGCCACCTTCTGTGTTGTTTTCTTAGTTTAACAATTCTTCAATAAATGTTTGAATTTAATATTTTTCTTTTCTAGAAAAGTATCACTATTCCCCTTACCCTAGAAATTTTTCCCAACTCATAAAGAAACAACTTTGTTGTTGTTATTATCATCTTTTGCCTTTCATAATGGGAAGATACTTTTGGTCTTTTCTTTCATGGAGGTTTGGATTTTAATGGTTTGAAGGTTTTGGAATTTGGTTCTTGTTTTTCAGCTTGATTTGGACTCAGTCTTTGAGCACATGCCCATGTGAATCAGCCCTCAGGTTTTACTTGTTATAGTATGTTCATTTTCTCCATACATCCTCAGGAAATTTAAGACCGCACTTTCAAAAAGTCTATACTTAACAGCTGGCTTCATTTTNCCCATTTCTTCAATCTTAGCATTTTCCAATCATTCTTGATATCCTATTAATTTATCAGTTTAGCCCTCATATTGAATTCAATATGTGTATGCCTGTTAATTGAAGGATCCATAGATTTCCTTAAGTTACCAATTTTTAGCATCTGACTTTAATACATTAGTGATGAAAATATTCTATAACTAGTATAATGAAACACAAGTTATTTTATATTATATTTTACAAGTTTGTAACACTACTCAAAATACTATACTTTCAATAAAATAAGATCTATGAATACACATTATTGCACTGGTTCCACTGAAAGAATGCACTATGCACAACTGATGTAATTCACATTTATGTAATACAAACACANAGATAAATNACATAACATTAACTATACCATCATTGAANAAACTTTCCACATGAATGAAATGATTTATTTAAAGAGAATTTATTTTGAAAATAAAAATATTAAAAAATGAAAACAACTGCAAATAATTTTGATACTGTATGATTTAATGGCTATTTGTGAAAGCTTGAAAGGTGNATCACTGTGTTAGCAGTTTAATCTCTGTATTCAGTGTATATTAATTACCAACTCTGTGGCANGGACACATTTACAGGAATTTCTAATTATTATGATTACTAATTTATCTACCTTTTTAAAATGAAACTTGCATGAGTAGTCAAGTGGGGAATAAATTATAGTTTCTTTTTCTTAATTTATGTGAGTTGCATTGGTTCTTCCTATTCTCTTTTACTTTTAAGTAAAAGCTGTGAACTTACATGTTCTTTATTTTTATTTTTATTTTTTTTTGGTTTTGATTTGACAGGAGATTTTTTCAATGTGGAAAAAATCTTCTCTAAGACAGTTTTTGAAGCACCCTGTGTGTGGATGCTTACTTCCCCATCCATTCAGAACTTAGCTAATTATAGCAGTTTAATACTTCTAAATTAACATAGCAGCTGTTTGCCTGCATGGCTTGCTTAATATTTGGTGACTAATGAGTGGGTAGAGTTCAATTCAGCCTACCACTGGGATCTAATCAATATACAAGCGGTGTTTGATCTAATTAAAAGTAGGCTTTTTAAGTCTGTGGAAGTTTGACAAGGCCTTTTACTGAATTTGCCAAAGACAAAATTCTTTGTGCTGGTGCAGGCAAAATGCACAGTTTTCACTATTCATCTGTGGAGTGGGCTTAACTACTTGAAGAGATGGCATTAAGAACAGAAGACAGCTTGATACTCATTAGTTTCAACTGTGTTGCCACAATGTCCTGTGGAAAAAAACACAGCTTTCTGCATTTTATTCAACAGACTGTACCCATGTGTGTCTTCCTTCAGAGAAATTTGTTGAGCTGTCAGAGTATTGTGAAGAAATAGTTATTTAATTGGAAGAAAGTACCACTCAAGAGGCAGGAAATCATGCCTGGACTAGAAATCTAGCCAACTTTTCATGGCCAATGAGGTCATAGACATTAGAAAGTATATACTACCACCATTTTGCTAGACCAGCATAAATCCTNGATCCATTCTAAATCTTATCCTTGCACTGTAGATAATGTCGTCACCACCCCTCATCAAGGAAGCTTCTATATACAGAAAATAGAGACCATTACAGAAAACTACAACTGAACACAATGTTGATGAACAGATCATGATAATCCCAGCCCCATGGACACATCACAACTCCTGCATCTATGGCTTCTGGAAGAGGAATCAGAAAAAAAAAANTAAGAGCTGGAATAACAAGAAGTTTCCTTCGACACAGTCTCTCCTACAAATGACTTTACAAAGTTGGCAGAAAAACATGGCGATATTAATGGATATAATAGTTGAGATAGAAGAGGAAAATTTCAAGGGGTTTCACTGCTAGACGAAGAACCACAGGAAACTCAGGACTGCTGGGAGAGCAAAATTAACTTTTCTAAGTGGTGATTCCCTTATAGATTATCTCATACAAAGTAGCTAACCTTGAAAGTACACACATAGAAACACAACAAAAACAGACTTTTGTGTACCCGTGTATGTGTGTGTGTGTG
>LZPO01036037.1:13982-28636 GCA_001675575.1 Neotoma lepida | reverse complement strand
AGTGCTTTCTGGCATTATGAAAGCTAGCCACCAGAGGGAAGCTTCCGTTTAGTTCCAGGTTGATTTTCTTGTGACCTGTATCCAAAGTGTGTGGTGACTTCACCACTAGGATCTTCCCATGTAGTTCTGGTGGGCAAAAGCAATGACAATTGCCTGTATTGTTTTCAGAGCGCCTGAGCTTCCCTAGACAACAACTCATAGAGATATATTCTGCACCTGGCACTGGAACTTTGGTGTTTAAAAACAAAACACAAGCATGGCTTCTGGGAGTAGTATTTAGGGTACTTGTACTCAAAGGCTTTCTAATTTTTTTTAGTTACATGCATGTTTTAGTTCCCTTATAAAGTAGTAGGTTTTTATATGGCTCTCTCATTCACCTCAATTTTGTTTAGCCCTCTCCCCCCACTATGATTTTAGTAGAATTTTTACTTTATCTTACTGGCTTTTATATTAGTCTTATTCTTATATTTTTCTAATGTTTTCAAGCTTTCATGTTTGGGAGGGGAGTCTCTGTTTATTGTTGTTATTTCTAATCTCTTGATTTTTTTCTCTCCCTACCACAATGTTCTTCCCAGCCTCTTCTTTTTCCTGTTATTTAACTCTAATCTCCTCTTTGTTTACCCTTTCTCTCCCTCCTTACTTTATCTAATTCATTTGTTGTTTCTGTTTTCACATTTACCCTACATAATGTTTAACTTGGGCTAGAGAGATGGTTCAGCAGTTAAGAGCACTGATTGCTCTTCCAGAGGACCTGGGTTTAGTTCCCAACACACACGTAGCAACTCATAACTGTCTATAACTCCAAGAGCCAGACACACATGAGGGAAAAATGCCAATGCACATAAAATTACAATAAATTTAAAAAATAATAATGTTTAACTTGATAGCACACTACACAGTAGTTTTCCATCATGGGTCACTGGTGGTGTGTTAATGGACTACGATTAATTTAAGTGTATCTCTGTATCATGCATGCATGGTTTGGTGGCTGTTGTTTGCTTTTCCTCTCAGGTACTAGGGAATAGGCCCTCAAGTGCAGGCGGCTCAATAAGGAAATCCTCAAATAAAACTGGGATCAATATCCGAGCAAATAGAAGCACAAATCACAACACAAGAAACATGAAAAACCAAAAAGCATGACTCCTCAAAAACCCTAGCTCCTCAGCTGCTGCACTCTAACATACTGACGTAGTTAAAGGGCAGGTGAAGACATCACTAATAAAAATTACCAATGGCCTTAAAGCAGATACACAGACAAGAAAATGAACTTGATTTTAGACCTGGAGAAGAAAGTCAGCAACACTGAGAGAAAAGTCAGCAAAATGGATTTAAAAAATCCTGCAAGGAAATTAAGGTTAGGGGGAGGGGTGTTAATGTGAAAACTTCAGTGAATCAAACTTTTAAAAGCCCACAGTGGAAAGTGCCACCAATAGCCTGGACTCAGCTAATCAAGAGAGAATATCAGGGGTAAGAACAAGGACAGGGAAATACTACATTTAAATATGAATAAAGAAAAGTCATAGGCATGTATGACCACAGTGCCCAAGAACTCTCCTGCACTCAAGAATCCCCAAGACGGAAGGAGCTTCCTTCCTTAGTGCTTATTGCTGCACTGTTCACAACAGACAAGACATGGAGCCAGCCCCGAAGCCGTAAGAGAAGGTACACATACAATGGAATCTGTTCAGTTGTAAAGGATAAAAATCACTGTAATATAGGAAAATTGATGGAGCTGGAGATTGATGTGCTAAGAAAAATAAACCAAATTAGAAAGACAAATCCTGTGTTTTCTTGCATGAGAAATTGATGTTTAAGTGTGTACATGTGTGTATGTACATGTTTATACCACATGAAAGTTGAAGGGATGTGGAGATAGAAGAGGTCAATGGAATATATGGGCATGAAAGCAAAGGGGGGAGTTTGGGGGAAGGAGACTAGGGTTCGGGAGAAGCAAGGGGAGTCACAATGAAACCCTATTACTTTGCATGCTCACTAAAACAAAATTAANGAGATACCGTTTTAAATCATAATTTGACCTTATTTGATTAGGCAGGGGAAGGGTGGTAAGAAAAGTAGCCATATATTTATTAACTTCAGCCTGTCTGTTCATTAGTCCTTCTGTCAAGATTTGCTGGGCTGAGGATATAGCTCAGTTGGTAGAGTGCTTGAACAGCAAAACAAAACCCTAGGTTTGATTCCAATCATGTGGTGCAGGTCTGTAACCCCAGTACTTGGGAGGTAGGGGCAGGAGGATCAGAAGTTCAAGGTCATAGTGAGTTTGAGGTCAGCTCCAGCTAGATACCCTGTCTAGGGGGTCAAGGGTGGGTTGCTAATCTGTTGAATGTGGGTCAGTGAGGGAAATAAAGGAAGCAGATTTTCTGGTAAGAGCAACTAGGAGAATAGTGGTGCAACTCACAGGGGAAGCCCAAATAGGAACAAATACAAGGAAGAAAATGCAAGATTCTGGTAGACAAGATGGACCTGCCTATTGAGCATCTGAACTGAGGTATCAGGTAGACAGTTGGGTAAATTGTCTGAAGGCTGGGGATGAAGTTCTAGAAATGAGAATGATTAGCTTATAGATATACTTTATCCTGTGGGCCCAGATAATGCCACATTGAAATGAATCCAGATAAAGAAGAGCAGGTGACAGATGCCTGAGCGTTGGGAACCTCCAGAATGTAGGTAGGGTTCAGGAAGAAGAAGAAGAAACAGTGGAGAAAACAGTGGCCTAGTACAGCAGGAAAACTTGAGTATGTGGTCTTCTGGAAGCTGAGGGGCCTCTGAAGGAGAAGGGAGGGCAACTTAGTGTCTGGATAGGACTTTTATTTTATGATTGAGTGACTCACTGCTTAGATAATCGATTCCTGGCTCAGAAAGCAAAAGATTTAAGTGCCTTTTTTTCCCTCCTGTCATCAGCAACCCTGGCCTCTCCCAAAGACTACAAGTTCATCCAGAGATACTTTATGTATATACAAATAAATGTGTCTGTAGTGATACTCTTCTTTGGCAGCTTTTAAATAATGGCAGATATTAAATCTTTTTCAATATTGACAATGATGGTCCATTTGTAAAAAACTTGATGAAATAAGCATAATATACTTAATACTATGGTAACATTCAGAAGAAGTTACAGAATTTTCTTTTTGACAAGTATTTAGAAGCCATATGTACCATCCCTTGGGAAGAAGTATTTTGAAGGCAGCTGCAGTCCTTGTCCTTAAGAAACCTGTGTGGTGTACATACTTCACACTTGTGAACAGACAGACTGGAGTGGTCAGTACTGTAATAAGGACATAAGCTCTGCACTGTCACATCTTCAAGAAGCCATGGAGCAAAGTCATGGTAGAGAAAGAAGCTGCCTGAGTGGAGTGTACATGNCGAGTACCATACAAGGGAACATTGACAGTGCTGTTATTTGGCAAATCTATGACCTCTTCCATATGCTGTGGTCCAGCAAGGAAGTGGAAGGATGCCAAAGATCCCTTAAAAGTTGAATCAGAATATGGAATGTCATATTTATAATTTTGAGGTTGTATATTGTAAATGTCAGGCTAGATTGAGTCCAACTTGTTTAAAGAAAAGTACCACAGTATCCAGAAGAATCTGTGGAGTATCTGATTCACTGTTTGGATTTTTCTTTACATGCAAGATTGAAATGATAGCAGTTGAAATAGTTCAATCATAGTTTGACATGGCTCTTTAATATTTAACATGCAGTGAAACTCATACTCCAGATGTAACTTTTCTTCATCTCTGTTATTTGCCAATCAAACATAATTTGTGCAAGTCATATTATTTTACTCTGTATAAAGTTTATGCCTTTAATATATAATACCATTGGTGTATTTTACTCGCATATATTCTCATTTATGTGACTATTTTAACAGTGGACCATGCATTGATTATGTGTAGGAACTAAAGGAGACATCCCAAATTTTGGCACAGTAGAATACTGGTTCCAATTAAGAGTTCCCATGGATCAAGCAATTCGACTTTATCGAGAGCGGGCAAAGGCATTAGGATATATAACATCAAATTTTAAGGAGCCAGAGAAAATGCAACTGGTAAGCTTGTTTGACTATAAGACCCTTTTATAGCACAGGAATCTATCCTATCTCCTTATATCCTATGCTTTAGACTGAAACTGTTTTCTTTTACGGGCATCAAGTGGCTAATTTAACCTTTTATTTAAGAATAATCAGACTCTCAGGAAGTAGCAAGAATGGTAGAGTTGGGCTGTGTATACTTTGCCACTCACTCCCAGTTGTAACATCTTACACAGTTAATAGCCTAACCGGGAAAGATGGAAATCAGGCTGGGAATGGGGGTGCATCACTGGTGTCCTAGTTCTTCAGGCACAGGGAGGACAGTTTCAAGACCAGCCGGGGCAACCTCACAAGAGCCTGAATCAAAACACAAAATTTTTTTACGGGCTAAGGATGTAGTTTTATGGTAGAGTACTTGCCCAGCATGTGCATTTCTAGGCTCTTGGTTCACTCCCTAGTGCTGAAAAACAAAACCAAGCACGAAGTTGACCCTGTGTAGTATTATTAATTGAGCCTCATACCTTAATCAGACTCCAACAGTATTTGCTCACAGTCATCTGTATGGCTATTAAGTGCAGTTTTTATGCTTGNGGATGCTCACTAAACCACTACACAAGACACAGAACTGTTTGCTTGATGCAAAGGATTTCCCTTGTGCTTCACAAGATACTTTTAGAAAATAGTAGTGTTATCACACATCAAGAGACCTTCATTAATGATTTCTGCTGTTAAAGAAATAACTATTATATCACTCTCTATGTTTCTTTCAAACTGGTTTCTACCATTAGATTTTTGGAATGCAAAGTAGAATACAAAATGAATGCTTTCTTGCTGAATACCAGGAGTTTAAATGCAGCTCTCTATTCCCCTAACTATATTTCATCGAGTCTTAATAGCCACATTTTCAAATTAGTTCCATGAGCCAATAGATGTACTGAATCAAGTTAAGTAGAATTCTGGAGTTGATGGCCTCTTCTATATAACATGAATATCAAAAGAAAACAACGTGTGTGAGTGGCAGGGAGAGAACATGGCAGGAACATGTTGAATGTGTGTACAGTCATAATTGTCTTTCTTCTTTCCTTTTCATAAACCAGTGGCCAGGTTTATGGTAGGTGATCCCATTTCTGATCCAGTAGTCCACCCAATTATGATTAAGAAATATCCCCTTGGCCTCCATTGGATCAGGCAGATTTTGCTTTCTAAGAGCCAGGGAAAGTAACTCTTCATGCCTCTAACATGTAAAATTGGGATCTGTGACAGCCATCTTCCACCATGTTAGCTAGCAAAATGAAATGAAGGGTCTGAAGAGAGAATAATGAGCCAGTATTCAGAGAAAAATCAAGACCAGACAAACTAAACTCTGGTGTTTTCCAAAACGTATGAGCTTCTAGGGACCAACCATATTTCTGTTGTACAAACCATGAAATATCCCTGTAATGTTACATGAAATTGTCTTCTTTGTTACTTTTGCTGGGTGTATTGCTTCTCTGACTTTAACTTAAAGGATCATGACAGTGTAAATGTAGATTCTCAAACCAAAGAGGACATGACACTTGCTTCCCAGAGATCACTTTCCTATAGCGTTCTTCACAGCACACCTTGAAAGAATCTGGTACAGAAATGAGAATTAGTGTTTTCTTGGTTTTCTACTTTAATGGATTGATGGGGGAGTGGAGAAAGGAAGGGGGGTACTTTAAAACTCATTCACTGAACTTTCATTGGCTGAGTGCAAGCTCACCTGGGTAAGCAGTGTTGTACCTACTCAGGTTTCCCACTGCACACCAGCAGAGGTCTCCACTGGAGGCATTGAGACCAGCACTTTTTACTCAATCCAGATTCAGTACTGCAGAAGGGTTCCTCTGGGCAAGGTTGGAAGTTCTCCAATGCTGAACTAAATGAGGCACTGGAACACTGACATTTTCTTTGTCTCAGATCATCTCAGCTATAAAAGATTTACCACTTACTGCAAATGATTTCTACTGTCAAGTGTGCTTACCAGTGTTCNCAAGAGGGACATGGAATAGTTTCCAGTTATTCCCTGTGCTTTTGCTCATCTTTTCTGGAATGCCCTCCCAATCCAGCGTTTACCCTTTCAGGCTTATCTCAAACTACACTCTGGGTGAGCAGATGAGTATCCTTTGGTTAGGACGTTCTTCAGACCCACCACTGACTTGGCTCTTCAGTTGTTAAGCAGAATTAACTTTTTGTTTTTCCTCGTATGGTTTTGAAGCATGTTAGTTTTGGATAAGAATCTTTTTTGCTGAGAAAAATAACTTGAACATAAAAATATGTAGTTTTGTCCATTTAGAAAATTTTGTTTGGAGGTTGGCAGATGACACTTATCTTTCAATTGTATTTTTTCTACAATATAAATATGTATGTTTTCCAGTTGAGTCAACAAGCACCCACAACTGTGCAGATCAGTTCAACAGATTCCACAGATGGCAGCTTAAATGAACTTCACATTACAATAAGATCTTGCAGCAACCTACAGTCCCGAGCAAGCCACCTGCAGCCACATGCATATGTTGTGTACAAGTTTTTTGATTTTCCAGACCATGATACAGCCATCATTCCCAGTAGCAATGATCCACAGTTTGATGACCACATGTGTTTCCCAGTGCCAATGAATATGGATTTGGATCGATACCTTAAGTCAGAGTCTCTGGGTTTTTATGTGTTTGATGATAATGATACCCAGGAGAGTATTTACATAGGGAAAGTCAATGTGCCTCTGATCTCACTGGCACATGACAGGTGTATCTCAGGTAAGAGTCTGTTCTTGATTCTATAAAACTGTAAAAGCAAACTTAAAAAATATACCTTAGTATTATGTCTATGATTTATTAGTAGCTAATTTTCCTAACCTTAGGCAATATTTGTATTTCAGGTCTATAATACTGTTTATATTTTTAGTTATTTCCTTCCTTGGAATTACAGCACTTTCAGTGTTTGAGGGACTATAATATACACCTTATAGTCTACTTAAAAATAATAGTAACTTCATTACATTAAAATATAAGAAGTCTAATGTCATTTCATTCTCTCTTCCTCCTTTGTGTTGTTACTGCCATGTATATGTACATAGTATGCTGGTATATTGTCATTTTATTGGTGTATATTAATTACACAAAATAATGGGTTATGACACATTTCATATGACATATTCATACATGTATATAACATGTTGTAATCATATTCACCTCTCTTTCCCATTACCATCTTTCCTCCCTCCTCCACCTCCTTTGCCCATATATATTAAAAACAACAATGAAGTGTTCTAATTGCTTTATGTAATACCTTACTCCTGTAATAAAGTTAAGAGAATGGGAAACTAATTATAGAGGTCTTGATATTTACCTGTATATTTACTATTTCGGGTATTTATTTCCAATAGATCAACTTCATTTCTCACTCTGATATATGTCCTTACCATAGGGTCATTTCCTTGCTCCATGCAGCTCTGTCTCAGTCCTTTATGATATATGTTATCTTGTGTGTTATGAACCCAATAATATAATTTTATAATTGTTGGTGTATATAATTATCTTTTAAACCAGTTTAGAGGAGAGAAGAAAAGATAGTTGCCTGGTCTTATATGGTTATGTATGCAGTTACCCATTTGGTTCCTATCAGATGTGTGGATTTGAGTTACCATCATGTGTCTTTTTCTTTCAGCCTGAAGAAAACTTATTTAATACGTGCTGGAAGTCAGGTCTGCTGCTAGCAAATGGGTTCACTCATTATCTTGGAATATTCTTACTTTTCCTTTGAATTTTTTGAAGGCTAGTCTTGCTAGCTAGTATTTGGTTGTTGGGTTTTGGTTTGGTTTGGTTATCCTTCTAGTATATTTAGTACATCAAACCACTGGCTATTGGCAGCCACTGTTTCTAAGAAGCCACCTATTGATCTTATTTTGAGCCATTTTGATACATGATGCTGTTTTTAAGGCTGTGTTGGAGGTTTTTGAATAGCTTGTGCCTACATATGTTTCCTCTTGTGTTTCTTGTGCTTCCAGGTTATCGAGCTTCTTGTATGTGTGATATACTGCTACACACCCANTTTGAATAGTTCTGTCATTTCTTCTTCGGTTATGTTGTTTTCTCCCCTTCCTTCTTCTCTTCTGATATATAGGTTGGTATGTTTAATGACACCCATATGTCCCTCCGGCTTGGTTCTTCTTTCTTCCCATTCTTTTCATTTGATAGTTTTACTGTTCTATCTTCAAGTAGACTGGATTATTTCCTGTGCCACTCACCTCTCCTGTNGAGCCCACTGTTAGATGTATTCTATTGCAGTAGTGTTTTCGGCCCCATAATTTCTATTACTTCTTTTTAGTTTCTTCTTCACCATCCTCCACCTCCATTCCCAATGCTGGGTCTCCAGAGGTTCACATAAGCCAGCACTCTACCACTTGCTAATATTCTAACACAATTTCAGATAGATAGATGATAAATAGATAGATAGATAGATAGATAGATAGATAGATAGATAGATAGATAGATAGATTCGCTTTACTGTCTCTATTTGATAGGTATTGTCATATAATTTAATTTTCCTCATATATTTTTATTGAAAAAATTTCCATATAATATATTCTGATCATAGTTTCTTCTCTATTGACTCCTCCAAGATCCTCTCACCTCTCCATCCATTCAACTCCATGCCCTTACTTTCTCTCTCTTTAGAAAACAAACAGGCAGAAAGAAAGAGAGAAGGAAGGAAGGAAAGAAAGAAAAAAAGAAAGGAAAGGAAAGAAAGAAGAAAACCAAACAAACACAGACACACGGACAGACATACAGACAGACAGACACACAGACAGACAAAACCCATAAAAACACAAAATTGGAAACCATAATAAACAAAAGACCAGTAAGACAAAAAAAATGCCAAAACAAAGCAATTTAAGACAAAAAGTCTACAAAAATCACATGGAGTTTGTTTTGTGTTGGCCATCTACTGCTGGGCACAGGGCCTGCCCTTAAGTGTGATTAATATACCCAGTGAGACTCCATTGGAGAAATCTAACTTTTCCTTTACAAGCAGGTATCAGTTGCAGATAGCGTCTAGGTCAGGAGTGGGAGTGTGTCCGCTTCCCCCTTTCAGCACTGGGACCACATCTGGCTTGAACCTGTGCAGGTTGTAGAGAGCTACCAATAACCTTGGCAATAGCCTAGGATGTTTGGGGAGTTTCCATGGGACCCTCTTGGCCAGCTATTCAACTAGATATAACCCATTTCTGGAACTAGATGTTTTACTTGGTGGTGAAAGATGTCTAGTTGGGGCATAGTCTCTCCCTTTATTTGGTAACTTCATTTATATTTCTTTCAAGTACATATATATTTTAGGAAGCTTCTAGAGGAGTAGGTTTCCATATGACCCTTCAAATAGCCATTAGGGTTACTTTTCCTCCCCATATTTCTTTCTCATCCATCCCCCTCCCCATTTACTCCTCCCACTCCAATCTCCCTCATCACTCCAATANTCTATTTCCCTTTNCTTGAGAGACCCTCCCTTCCTCCCAAGTCCCTTACTTATATGTAACCTCTGTGGTTATACAGGTTATAGCATGCCTATTAAAGGCTCAGAAATTAGTATACACATAGAGATAAAACATACGAAATCTGTCTTTTTGGGTCTGGGTTACCTTACTCAGGATTTTTTTTTTAGCTCCATCCATTTGCCTAAAAATTCCATAATTTTGGTTTCTTTAACAGCTGAGTAGTATTCCATTGTGTAAATGTGCCACGTTTTCATTATCACCAGTTGATGGACATCTAGGCTATTCCCAATTTCTGGCTATTATGAATAGAGCAGCAATAAACATGAATGAGCAAGTCTCTCTGTGGTAGGATGTAGAATCCTTTGGATATATGCTCAAGAGTGGTATAGCTAGATTTTGAGGTAGATCTATTTATTTCCAGCCTCTTGAGGAACTGTCACACTGATTTATAGTACAGTTGTACAAGTTTGCACTCTCATGAGCAATGAGTAAGCGTTCTCTTTCCCAACATCCTTGAGAGCATGAGCTGTCATTTACTTTATTGATCTTGGTGATTCTGACTGGTATAAGATAAATCTCAAAGTAGTTTGGATTTGCATTTCCCTGGTGACTAAGGATGTTGACATTTCTTTAAATGTTTCTTAGCCATTTGTGTCTGATCCTTTGAGAACTCTCCATTTTAGCTATGTACCCCATTTTTTAATTGGGTTGTTTTCTTTTTTCTTTTTTTTTAGGTAATTTAATTATTATATTTAATACGGTAATTCGTAATATATAAGATTGATGAACACACTATAAGTTGTTATGAATTATGCACATGGGGGACCCAAGGCTGGCCAGACCAGGGCCCATGAGTGAGGCAAAACATGCTGGGCAGATGCAGCAGGAATGGTGGCGCGTGGAAAGTCATTCACACCCAGGCACTGCATCCATGTGGGATTATTATAATAGAGAGATAAAAAGAAAGATAGGAAAGAGGGAGAGAATAGAGAGAAAGACAGAGGATTGGGTTGTTTTCTTGATGTCTAGGTTTCTTTTATTTCTTTATATATTTTAGATATAAACCCTCTATCAGATGTGAAATTTTGGTTAAAAAAAAAAAATGCCCTTCTGTAGCCTGCCACTTTACCCTAATGATGTCCTTTGCCATACAGAAGTTTTTTGGTTTCTTGAGGTCATCCCATTTNTTAATTTTTTTTCTTTTTTTTTCTTTATTCTTATCTCATACAATACATCTGGACCACAGCCTCCACTCCCTCCCTTCCTCCTAGCTCCCACACTTCCTCTCTCCCCCAATACACTGCTCCTCCATTTCCCTTCAGAAAAAAGTAGGTTTCCCAGGGATATCAACCAAACAAAGCATAACAAGATACAATAAGACTAGGCATAAACTGTCATAGCATGGCTGAATGAAGCAACCCAGAGACATCTCCACTCCCAATGTTAGGAATCCCATAAAAANCCCCGAGCTAAACAACCACAGCATATATGTAGAGGGCCTAGTGTAGACCCATGCAGGCTCCTTGGTTGTGCCTCAGTCTCTGTGAACTCCTATGAGCCCTGCTTAGTTCATCCTGTGTGCCCTGTTCTCATGGTGTCCTTGATCCCTCTAGCTCCTATAATCCCCCCCCCCTTCTCTCACAGGATTCCCCAAGCTCTGCTTGTTTGCCTGCTGGCTCTCGCAACCGCTTAAAAAATGTCAATGTAATGCCTAATATAATCCCCCCCCCCTTTTGTGGAGTTCCCTGAGCTCCACCTAATGTCTGGCACTGTGTCTGCTCCCATTAGCTGCTGGATGAAGCCTCTCTGATGGTGATTGGGCTAAGCACCAATCTATGAGTATAGCAGAATATCATTAGAAAACATTTCATTGACTTTTTTATTTTTTTATTATTTATTTATTTATTGCCAGTCATGCTTGGTTCTACCCTAGGTCTCTGAACCATCCAGCTTCCAGATCCTGGCCATCCAGGCAGTGCCCAGCATGGGCTGCCTCTCATGGCGTGGGCCTCAAGTTAGACTAGTCATTGGTTGGCCACTTCCACAAGTTTTGAGACACCATTGCCCCAGTGCCTCTTGCAGGCAGGACAGGTTGTGGGTTGTAGGTTTTGTGACTGGGTTGGTGTCCCAGTCCCAGCACTGGGAGCCTAGTCTGGTTACAGAAGATGGCCTGCTCCATATCCTACATTCCTTGGAGTTTTCACTAGGGTCACCCTCCTAGGTTCCAGGAAGTTTCCACTGTACTAGGTTTCTACATCACCCCCTAAATGCCCACCCTATTCCAGTTGTCTCTCCCTGTACTCTCTCCCTCCGTCCCTCCCTCACCCACTTTCCCCCTTGTCCCATGCCCACCCACCCCCAGTCCACCCATAAAATCTATTCTATTTCCCCTTCCCAGGGAGATCCATGCATCTCCCATAGACCTCTCCTCTTTATCTAACTCCTCTGGGTCTGTGGATTGTAATGTGATTATCCTGTACTCAACAGCTAATATCCACTTATAAGTCAGTACATATTATGTTTGTCTTTCTGGGTCTGGGTTGCTTTGCTCAGGATGATTTTTTTCTAATTCTGTCCATTTGCCTGCAGATTTCATGATGCCATTTTTTTCTAACAGCTGAGTAATACTCCATTATGTATATATACCACATTTTCTTTATCCATTCTTTGGTTGAGGGACATCTAGTTCTTATTGCCTGTGCTATCAGTGTTCTGTTCAGAAAGTCTTTTCCGGTGCCAATGAATTTAAGACTATTCCCCAGTTTCCATTTTGTCAGATTCAGATATCTGGTCTTATATTGAGGTCCTTGATCCATTTGGAGCTGAGTTTTATGTAGAATGATAAATGTGGATTAATTTTCCTTATTCAACATGCAGACATCCAGTTTGACCAGCACCATTTGCTCAAGATGCTACCTTTTTCCCAGTATGTTTTTTTGGGGGGGAGGGGGGTCCTTTGTCAAAAATCAGCTGTCCATTGTGTATGGACTTATGTCTGGGTC
This sequence comes from Neotoma lepida, assembly GCA_001675575.1. NCBI lineage: Eukaryota > Metazoa > Chordata > Mammalia > Rodentia > Cricetidae > Neotoma > Neotoma lepida. The sequence goes on along the minus strand of LZPO01036037.1, from coordinate 16,079 downwards.
TTCAAGTCAATTCCATTGATTGACATGTCTGTTTTGTGCCAATACAATGCTGTTTTTATTACTATAGCTCTGTAGTACAACTTGAAATCTGGGATACTGATACCTCCAGCAGTTCTTTTATTATTCCAGATTGTTTTAGCTATCCTGGGCTTTTGTGTGTGTGCCTTTCCATATGAAGCTGAAAATTGTTTTTCAATTTCTGTGAAGAATTATATTGAAATTTTGATGAGGATTGCAATGAATCTGTAGATTGCTTTTGGTAGGATGGCGTTTATACTTTCTAAATCCATGCACATGAGAGATCTTTCCGTCTTCTGGTATCTTCTTCAATTTCTTCTTCCATGTCTTAAAGTTTTCATTATACAAGTCTTTCACTTACTTGCTTAGAGTTACCCCAAGGTATTTTATATTATTTGAGGCTATTGTGAAAGATGTTGTTTCCTGGTTTCTCTCTCAGTCCATTTGCCACTTGTATATAAAAGGGCTAGTGATTTTTGTGAGTTAATTTTGTATCCAGCTACTTTGCCGTGTTTATCAGCTGTAGGAGTTTCCCAGTGGAATTGTTAGGGTCACTTTTATACACTATCATACCATCTGCAAATAAACTTTGACTTCTTTCTTTCCAATTTGTATCCCCTTAATCTCCTACAGTTATCCTATTGCTGTCGTTAGAACTTCAATATGTAGTGAATAGGTATGCAGAGAGTGGACAACCTTGTCTTGTTTCTGATATTAGTGGAACTACTTTGAGTTTCTGTCCATTTAAGTTGATATTAGCTATGGGCTTGCTGTAAATTAATTGCCTTTGTTGTGTTGAGGTATGTCCCTTATATCCTTGGTCCAGGACTTTTAGCCCATTTTAGGTGGTTCCATCCCCGGGCTGGTGATCCTGGGTTCTCTAAGAAAGCAGTCTGAGCAAGCCAGGGGAAGCAAGCCAATAAGCAGCACCCCTCCATGGCCTCTGCATCAGCTCCTGCCTCTCGGATTCTGCCCTGTCCTGACTTCCTTCAGGGATGAACAGCAATGCTGAAATGTAAGCCAAATAAACTCTTTCCTCCCCAACTTGCTTTTTGGTCATGGTGTTTCGTCCCAGTAGTAGAAACCCTAACTAAGACAGCTAGCTACACCAGCTTATTTTTAGGTCCATTTGCTTAGAATATCTTTTTCCAACCCTTTACCGTGAAGTCGTGTCTATCCTTGATGTTAAGATGTGTGTCTTGGGTGCAGCAGAAGGACGGATCCTGTTTTTGCATCCATTTTGTTAGTGTGTGACTTTTTATTGGAGAATTTGGTGTTCTCCAATTTCTATGTTGAGAGATACCATTGACCAGTGATTGATTCCCATTATTTTGGTAGTGGTGGTGGTTGTGTATTTGTATGTGTTTCCCTTCTTTTGACTTTTCTGGTCTGGGTTACTTATTTCCTGTTTTTTTCTTTGATCTAATTAACCTCTAGGTTAGCTAGAGAAATCATCTACAAATCTGTAGGTAGATATTGCTTAAATTTTGCTTAATCATGGAATGTCATTTTTTTCATCTATGGTGATTGAGAGTTTTGCTGGGTATAGTAGTTTGGACTGGTATTTGTGGTCTCTTAGTCGTTAGCACATCAGTCCAGGCCCTTCTGGCTTTTTCTCCATTAAGAAGCCGGGTATATTACTTTGTTACTTATCTTGAAAGGTAATTTTATAAGGAATCACAAACCTAAACTTTTATATATGAAAAAGAATCAGTCAGCTCTACTTTAAATCTTTAGGGTGCATACCCACTCATCAATAGTTTTCTGTATCAGGAGATTGAGGGCAAAATGGGTACAAGGAATTAATCATCATCTTTGGTCATCAACCAATCCAAGCAAGAAAAGTGCATCAGGAAAGAACTTCCTGGAAAATTAATTTTAAAATTATCCAGCTTTATTATTATCAGAGATACTGTGTTTATGATTATTGCTGGTTGGCTGAAACAAAATGAGGTGCTATTTTATATTTATTAGGTGGGTAAAATCTGATAAATTCAAATGTTTACAAAGACTACTAGCAGCATGAGAAATGGACACTTGCTTGAGTGTGAATGTGTGTGGGTGCTTGAGTGTGAATGT
>LZPO01036035.1:8134-28689 GCA_001675575.1 Neotoma lepida | reverse complement strand
TATTAAGCTAATAGAAACTATTATGCTTACTATATTATGAAATTATAGAAAAGAAACAAAAATTGGGTAGAAAAAACCCTGCTGAACATAGTATAAGTGTAAATAGTGTGTAAATGTCACTGTTAAGTATCTTTCTTCAGGTTTTAAAAGATCTAGAATCATGATCTGTGTTTCATTGCCTACATCACTTCATTGTACCCATTATCAAAGGTTCCACCTTCTCTAGACTTATTAGAAGTACCTGGAATGCATCAAAAGCCAACTGTTCTTTGCCATAAACACAGAATTCCTCAAGGAACTTGGGTGGTAACAGTTTGACACGGTCCTGATAGTCTACCAGGATTAAAACCCTTCAGGGTTCATCTCTACCCAGGTAGCACATGGTGATTCATTATAAATTAAAATTCATGCCCCACCCTTAGACTCCCTGAATCAGAATCTCAGGAGGAAACTCTGGGAGCATAGGTTCACATGTCTGGAATTTAACATACAGCCCAGGTGACTGTATACATCCCAGGTGATTGGATGCATAATACAGATAGAAGGGAACTGTTCTTCAGGACAGGCACTGAAGTGTGCTCTTTACTATGTCTCCTGTACATTAAGCCATAGATGATCTATTTCAGAATCTCAAATGTGTGTGTGTGTGTGTTTTCCCTTTGAAATATATGATGCAATCATCTCTGAATTTTCTTGTGGTCACAGTGTGCATCATGTAGTTTATGCACGCCTTATTACTTTTACTGGCCTCAAAAATTGTCTAGGAATAAAGATTTTTGTGTGTGGCAAACAGAAAAATATTACCAATAAACACTAACAAAAGAGGGAAAATGCTATGTTTGTACACGTAGTCATGGCTGAACTATGCCAAAAGGTCATGCCAATGTTTTGACATTAACATGTTTTTAAATGTGTTATTGTATAATGTATGTTTAAATACAATATTACACCATACTGGATGCTAGATAGTAATAATTTTTGTTATTTGAGCATCTATTTATTGTAAGTCAAATAGAGAACTTATCTTACATGATGAGATATGTATAAATAACCACTGAAATGATTTTTTTTTTGTTTGTTTTTTGGTTTTTCGAGACAGGGTTTCTCTGTGTAGCTTTGCGCCTTTCCTGGAACTCACTCAGTAGCCCAGGCTGGCCTCGAACTCACAGAGATCCACCTGGCTCTGCCTCCCGAGTGCTGGGATTAAAGGCGTGCGCCACCACCGCCCAGCGAAATGATTCTTATTATTTCCTTACAGTTATGATTGGTAAGCTTATTTAGATATACTCAAGACTCATGAAAAATTGTTCATAACAAAATAGCCAAGCTTCAGTTGGCTGTTTAATTGTTGTGTTTATAGCCATAGAGGTAAAGAAATCTTGCTTCAAGTGTATTTATTTCAGATTTTGAAGTCATTCTTACATGTATTATGAAGACAATTCCCTAGATGATATCAAAGCTATTGGTAGCTCATGCATTTTTATATCAATAAAACTCTAGTAGTTCTGTGAAAATATAAAAAATAAGATTTTACAGGCAGAAAAATTGGTTACACAGTGTCATAATTAAGACTGACATTGACATCTAAATACCATAATGGTAATTTATATTTTTATGTTTTATATTCAGTGTTAATGATTAAAACTGACATTTGTGTCTGACTATAATTAAATATTTATATTTAAAACTTTCTCTGAACACCTACAGGAGAACTCATGTTTTCCACTTGTTTCACTTAATCAAGTAATTATAGATTGGGCTTAGATCAGGATGTTGTTCAATATGAGAATTTGCTGGCATCACTTTTTATGAAAACCTGCTTTTTAGTCTGTTGTCACTAAAACATGGGGAATACTTTCTCTTTCTGTAACCTAGTGTCATATCACCTATTACTTCCAATCAAAGTATTAAATTGGGGGAAGGGATTTTATGTATCCTGGTGTTTTAGCTTATTTTATTCATTTCTTTTCCTGAGGAAAATGAATGGAAATTATAGTTCAGAACATCTGAGGTGAAATATTTATATCAAGTGTAAATATAGACTATAATATAATGTAAGCAGTGGAAAATTTAGTTATGCTCCTTTTATTTCTTGTAAACAGCAGGAGACTATTAGAGATAAGAAGCCAAGTTCATCATAAGAGGAAAATGATCCTGCTGTTAGCATGCATAAGGCTTGTCAAGCCTATCCCACCACTGAGTGTCCTCTCATTCTTGTCCAACATCTAATCCCTGTTACAAACTTTAAAGGAAAGTCTACAAACTACCAGGGATTTATTCCTGGAGCGCCATGCAAATTCTTCATTTTTTTCTTTTATCTTGTGGACTCTAGCTTATAAAATCATATACTTTTTTGTGTGCTCTATTCTTAGCCCTGACAAAACAGATTTATAAAATTATCAGATATCTCCCCTGGCAACACTGGGATGCCTTTCTGGTGAAGGAGAATGAAATACAGCCTGATATTTAAGCCATCTTCTTTTTTATACATTTCCTTATAAAAAGTATATACACAATTATAATTTCCTTGAAATCTCTTTCCCATAGAGAATTATCTTTTCCTGGTTCAAACAATTCTTACACAGTGTCTGACCAATGTGAATTCTCTTTCCATTTATCAGTAATCTATGACCTTAAGACAATGTCCTTGTGTTTATACTTAGCATTTGAGAGTGAGTATTCCAGGTAACTTGCAAATAATTCAATTGCTTTAACTTTATAATCAAGGATTACATTTATAAATAGTTATGACATATTTATTTAATTTACTTTTAACAGTTGTCTTAACAGGGAAAAAGGCCAAGCTAAAATATATGCTAATAATATTGAAAACATTTTGTGAAAGGCTAACTTAATATTAAATTTCATCTTTCAAATGCATTTAGGCAGAATGTTCAATAATCTTCATGTGTTAACACTGTAAACACACATAACCAAAAGCAAATTCACCAGAAAAACATCTTAAGATGTTACTTTTAGCTTAATAATGAAAGAGCACAGAAAAACCTTATCTGAAATGGTTTCTCTACTGAGAATTAGCCCCATTGGGCTCTTCTTGGGGACAGGCAGTCTGCTCCCCATTTGAATACTCAGAAAACATAGACAAAGACAGAAAAGTAGATATCATTAACCTGTTTACCAGCCCATCGGTAAAAAGCTCTATAATGGTCTCTTTTCTACAGATGGCCCTGTGAGTCAGCAGGCCTTAGACTCCTGACGTAGGGGAAGAGTGTTTACCATGGCGCAATAAGAAAAGACACCATAATGTGTCAAGCTGTGTCTCACTGGAAGCAGTTTGTTCCTGTGCTACTACGGCCATCTTGCCAGGCAGACTTGGGGGCAGGCTTCACTGGAGGAGCCGAGCCATGGCCAGTTGATGTGTTTTTTCTCACAGGTGGAGCTTTGTTCTCAAGTGGCCCACGTTTGATCCTAATCACCTTATCCTGAGACATTCTTCCATTCTGTAACGGTAAAGAACGGTAAAGAACAGTTCCACACCCGAACTGGCAACAATTGTCACAGCTTGCACAAGCCCCCATGCAAGTCCACACAAGACAAAATCCCACTACAGAGGATGAGAAGATAGTCTAGAAGTCCACTCCTAGCTTAGGAGCAATTGGAATTTGATAGATGCTGGGAGAGACAGTCACTTTTCTTTACCAATGTACCTCCAGTAGGTTGATTTTACTAAAAGGTAGGTCCCAAACCTGAGAATCTTTGGAACTCAGTGAGTTGAGAAGCAGAGAGAGGGGAGGAGAGATAACAAGGTGAGTGAGTAAGAAGCTGTGAAGGGATCTTGGACAGATTGAAACAGGAGAGTGAATATAATCAAAGGACACTGAAATTCTCAAAGAATTAAGAAAAAGTAGAAAAGAACAAAGATAATTAGTTTCTCAAGATGCTGTTATTGCTCATTAGTATGCCCCGCTGCAGTTCTTGACGTACTATGGGCTGGATCGGCTGTAAGGCTCACCTGTCTTGATGCTCTCTTGTTGATTAACAAATTCATAGTAATGAAAGAAAAGATAATTCACCTGAATGTTGTGAACATGAGTTTCATGCCTTTTAATAGGAGGTCAATAGGAGATCTCTCAGTTGTTGGATTCATTCTCTTAGCGTTTTAAAATACAGAACCAAAATCTTCAGTATTTCTAAGTCTTTTGGATATTTGGAGGGTTAAATATTTCCTTGGGTTTTAAGAAGGTATTCCACAGACAGACAATATGCAGAGTGAAAGACCTAACAGCATGCAGAAAGCCATGGGGGTCAAGCCAATAAGGAGTATGCAGTATCCTCCATGGCTTCTGGTTTAGTTCCTTCTTTCAGGTTCCCACTTTGAGTTCCTGCCTTGGCATTCTTTGATGGTGGACTGTGTAATATGTAAGATGGAGTAAAGTTTTTCCTCCCTACATTGCATTCGGTCATGCTGATTTATTATAGCAACAGAAAGCCTAAGAAAGAGAGGGGTGGAGGAAAGCACCCAACTTTGACCCCTGTCTTCCACATGTAACTAAACTAATATGAACATAGAAATGAACATAAAATGCACANGTGCACATGTGCACACACACATCTGTATAAAAGGTTTTCTGTGTCCCGTCAGCTCCTGTGACTGCTTAGACCCAAGTAAACACACAGAGGCTTACATCATTTTTAAACTATGGCCGTGGCAGGCTTCTCGCTAGCTAGCTCTTACATCTTAAGTTAACCCATTTTATAAATCTATGTTACCACGTGTTCCACATGGCTTTACCTGTGTGGCGTTACATGTTGTTTTCTAGAAGGCAGAATGGCATCTGCCCAGCTCTGCTTTCTTTCTCTCTCCCCCTAGTTTGAATGTCCCACCTAACCTTATTCTGCCTCACCATTGACCAAACAGCTTTACTTATCAACCAATCAGAGCAACACATTTTCAGAAAGACAATCCCATCACACATACAGAGGGAGGGGGGGAGAGAATAACCAAGTGCGTCTTTATAGCAAGTAATTACTTTGTGGTATTTTCGTTTACAAATGTGGACTACAAAAAGATCCAACATACAAATGCATAGGTTTTCTATCCAGCCATCTCACTGTTTAGTTCTGTCAATGGTTTCTGCAAAGACATGTAGCAGAAGTAACTTCCAAGGACCAAGAAAACTCAGCTGAAAGATTAGGTGATGGAAAAGATATACTCACTTATGTCTGATTACCCATGTCAAGGATGGAGAGAGGAAATCAGAAATACAGTCCTTTTGTAAACTCTTCTCAGAATTGTCTCCTGACATTTTGTCTTCTGTATCACAGGGTAGATGGTCCTTGCATACCATTGATTACTTGGCTTTCAAATTCTCTGCTCACATATATACTGTAGAGAGATGAGTGATTATATATGTCATATACATACAGTTTGAGTTTTCAATGTGAAAGCAAATGTTAAGAAGGTTTCTCTTTTATCTTGTTTGTCATATTATCTTTTCCTAATTTGAAATTTGGACAAATGTTTCTTCCTTCAAGTTAAGACAACATTCTTAACTTTAATATCAAAGGAAATTTAACAAAGTAGTATCATTTTCTGTCTTTATTTTTTTCCTGGTTTTATCAGTCCCTTGTGACATAATAGATACTAAANATGGCAGGCCATATATTTTAAATGTTAAAAATTTTAAGGATTGGGAAAGCATTGTTTTGCTATAATAAATAAGCCATTTCTCCAGAGCTTATATAGGAACAAAAATGTGACACACCCTCTGCTGAGGGATGGTCTTTCTGTATGCTGTGAATATGTGTTGCTACTATTGGTTAATAAAGAAGCTGTTTTGGCCTATGGTAAGGCAGGATAAGGCCCAGGCAAGAAATTCAAGAGAGATACAGGGAGAAAATAGGTGGAGTCAGGGAGACACCAGCCCACTGCCCAAGGAGCAAGATGCCAGCAGACCGGCAATGCCATGACCACGTGGCAATACATAGATTAATAGAAATGAATTAGTTTAAGATGAACGAGCTAGCTAGAAGGAAGCCTAAGCCATAGACCAAACAGTTGGTAATTAATATTAAGTCTCTGAGTGATGGTGGGACAGAGAAAAGTGTCTGGCTACAATCTTCTTCTTGNATTAAGCACCTGTGGCAACAGGCCTAGAGAGGCTTATTAGATTTGATGAGTGTTTTCANTGTGCTAGATATTACATTCAATGCTGTTTATGTTCTGGAGCATAGGGATGTTCTAGTCTTGTGAAGGTGATAATACATTGTTCATTGCCGTGAATATAAGTAGACTTAACTTTTGCATACTATAGTTTTTATTCAGTATGTTGAACAAAAGCAATAATTATGTTTATAAGGATAAAGAGCACTCTGCACAATAGAATTTTTAAAGAAATGGATCACAAAGAAATCAGCAAATACCTTGAATTAATTTGCATTAATAAGTTAATGTTAGAATAAATATTATGGAAACCACACAGTTCAGACTAGGCATTGTAGGAATATGCTATGTTTGGAATTGGGGGTAGGGTGGATCCAGGCTGTGCAGCCGCCAGTTTGCTCTCTTGTGACATGTCTACCTTTTAAACTATGGCCGTGGCAGGCTTCTCGCTAGCTAGCTCTTACATCTTAAGTTAACCCATTTTATAAATCTATGTCACCACGTGTTCCACATGGCTTTACCTGTGTGGCGTTACATGTTGTTTTCTAGAAGGCAGAATGGCGTCTGCCCCTGCTCTGCTTTCTGCTTCTCTCCCCCTAATTCGAATGTCCCACCTAACCTTATTCTGCCTCACCATTGCTTATTCTTGCTTATTCTTGCCAGTAATCAAGTTGTCTTCCTATTCTTGTTCCTTTGTGAACTTCCATTAATCTAAATTTCCTGCCTAGTGGGGGCATTAATTACAGCTCACTAAATATTTATTATTTATAGGTGCATTTCTAGCAATAATATCTCAATTTCCACATATAATAACTCTTTTTATTATTTTTCCCTGGCTTTTTCTGCCATCACATATTCAGATATTGAAGTATACTACAAAACATTCAAGCTGCTTAGTCCTTTCCTCAATGTCTATACACCTTCCTTTTGGAATTTCACAGCAAGCTGTGTTTTATCTTGTCTCTTTTCTCAAGTATCTGATGAGAGACAGCTTTGCAATTCTCAAGGCATGCAAAATTTTATACCATTTTTAGCTCAAAAAAGTTCCTTCTGTAAAACTTGATAACATATAAACCCAGCAATTCATTATAATTAAANTAACCCACAAAGCTGTAAGGAGTGATTTCTGATGGAAAATGTGTCTGTAGCATTTCAATGCACTTAAGCTTAAATGTCACTGTGGAATTTTGCTATTCATAACCACTTATTCACTTATCCTTTATCACTACCAGTAAAACTAACAAAATGAGAATCTAATATTTGTCTATCTGTAGTCTAACTATATTGGTATATCTATCTATATAAACTTGGTTAAATATTCAAAATAAAAGCATAAAAATTCTATCCTTGTAGAGCTTCCATTAATTCAAAATACTAATAATAGAAGACAATAGATGTCAATATACTATCAATAAGAAGCTTAAAAAGTCTTTGGATGAAAGAGTAGCACGATATAGAGGAAACTAGGAAGGCAAATATACAATGGAACTAGAAGGCAAGCAAAGCTACNCTGTGGATGGAATGAAANAGGGCTGGAATATCAGAAGAAATTAAATATGGAAGGAGGTAAACAAGCTTAGGTAATACAGAACCTTAGACGCCAATGGAAAGATTTGAAGCCAAGCTGTGGATCTAGAGAGAAGTTTTTCTTCTCTCTTTTGTGGTGTGTGTGTGTGTGTGTGTGTGTGTGTGTGTGTGTGTTTTCTTTTGGAGACAAAGCACTATCATATAGTGGTTGGTCTTACACTCATTATGTAGCCCAGTATAGCCTCAAACTCATCTGCTTTTGTCTCTGCCTTCCCAGCACTGGATTTCGAAGTGTAAACCTGTGGCCTATGTGTTCACCAGCCTTAAAAGGGATCATTCTGGCAGCAGAATGAGGGATGGTTTATGGAGGTATACACAATGGGATGTTTGGAAATTTCCTCCAGCGCTAATCTTGTGAGTAGATGGTGCCTCAGCAAGGAGTGTAGCCATGAGAATAAAAAGTGATCAGACTCCAGATGTAATTTGAAGGCAATGCCAAAGTAATTTTGTAATGCATTAGATGAGAGAAACAAAATGACCCAGGGTGATTCATCTTGACTTTAGACCAATTATTTGTATCTGCTGAGAAAATGTTTTAAATGAATAAAATTATGACAAAATATAACTGATCTGCAAGGTAATGAAAATGTAGCTTGATTTTTTTTCATCAAGCTTCCAATCCAATTTGAGAAAATAAAACAGTATGGGTAACAATAAAACATNAGCTATTGGAGAATCAAAATAGTGTTGACTGTGAACACAATTATTCCATGAGATGGCAAGGCCTTCAAATGTCAGGGATAGAATTTGTTAAATTACTATTGTATACTCAGTGCTTGGAACACACAAATCCCTCAATTAACTAAACTTTTGAGAACAGTAGGTTAAAGAATAAATATACTCAATGGAGAAATGTCTAATTTGTTTTCTTCTGAAAATAAAACCTGACTATTTAAGGCTGATATTTCTAATCTAGAAGAGAGGCAATAGGGAACATTAGGAATTCATTTTATTAAAGTACTGTTTTTTTCAAATACATTTTTATTGAGAATCAAATATTCTATGTCAAATACAAAAAAGAAAAAGATATAGCATATATACTTTTACTATATTACGAAATACATCATAAAAATAAACACTTTAAAGCAAGATGGTATTTTCTTTGGTTGTTCTACTAAGTTCTCATGCATGTATGTGCATATGTGTAACTGTATTTGTGATTATGTTTCAATTTGTGCTTAGACATACTGATTTCACATATAACTTGCTTCTGAAAGCAAGAGAATCAACTGTTATAATTTCAACAGATCTAAGGTGACATGCAATTGGTATGATGAGGGGTTATAAAAATCTCAAGAAAATNGATTTATTCTGAAATTATAAGAAATATCTGATAAATATTAATTGTTTCATATTTCCCTTTGATGTCTATTGTCTCCATTTGAATTCTCTGTTACATTTTGGGGTAGTTAATCAATTATCAACTTGACTAAATCTAGAAATCACCTGGGAGACAGGCAGTTGAGCATGCTTGTGGAGAATTGTATTGATTATGTTGAGGTAGGAAGTTCTTTCCACTGTCGGTAGCACTATTCCCTGGTCAGGGTCCTGGACTGTATAGAGTGGGGATAGGATTTGATCATATTTCTATCTCTGTCTGCTTCCTGAATTCAGATTCAATGTGATCAGCCAACTTTCTGCTCCTGCTGTCACACTTTCCCGCTGCTACCATCCCTTCCTCACCAGGACAGAGCAGAAGCCAGCATCAACTCTTTCTCTCTATGATGCTTCTCTAAAAATATTCTGTGACAGGAACTGAAAAAATCCATGGAGTGTACTTCTCTAAATAAAGACAGGGAAATGTTCCTTTCTGAGATGTGCTGAAGTGTAGACAAAGGCTTCACTTTCCTCCAATCCCGGTCTCCTCAGTCAAACACTTGGGAGATAAAAACACCTTCCCCTGCATCCTGAGTTCACACTAAAATATCAAAAGAGCTCATTCATGTAGACTGCTCATTTCTGTCCCTAACACATTCAATCTCAAGAACAACTGCTATTTGGGGAATGTTTTCTCCCACCCTGAGACTGACTAATCCTTCAAACCTTAGAAGCCATTGCACTCAGACTGTCCATAAATATAACACATCAATATTGCTAATGACCAAGAACATTGCTGTAAACCTCCCTCTCAGTCTCCAGTTCATCTGGCTCACTTTCTAGCTCCATTATTTTAGAACTGACCCCTTCTGATTCTAACCTAATGGCATTATCTTGCCTCTTTAGCTATAGCCCAACGTGGAAACTTCCTAATTTCTTACAATTTATTTTTATTTTCTTTAGTTTTGTTTAGAAAATGAGCTCCATGTGACTATCAGATTTATTTTCCTTAGCCAAAGTTTCTATATGAGCCACAGCAGTAATGGGAGTAGAGGAATAAATGTACAGAAAAGTGAGCTAAAATACTCCTGGATTTAACATGACTGTAAGCACATTGTATGTTCTCTAGGTGTCTTTGGAATTTTAGAAGTACGCATGGTATTCTTTTGTGGGTTTCTATGAATTCAACATTTGCCATGGAAGACCATTAAAGTAGAATTTCAAGAGGTGAGAATTTGTTTTGTTTTTAATGACAGGGGTTCTCTCTGTGACAGCCCTGGCTGTCCCTGGAACTTGCTTTGTAGATCAGGCTGGCCTTGAACTCACAGAGATTTACCTGCCTCTGCCTCTAGAGTGCTAGCTTTACAGGCATGTGCCACCATGCCCAGCTAAGAGATGGGAAATTTAACATACAAAAGAAATGAGTTTATAATTTATTTATTCCACATATACTTGTTTATTAACCACCAGAGTCATTTTTATTCTCATGGAATTTAGATACCAATATGAATAAATTATTTCAGACTCTTTTGTCTCTTGTTTTTTTCTGTTTCTTATTTAGCAAAACATTGTAATGGACTGTACGTAATAGTACTGAAATTTTCCTGAAATCAATTATTGAGTTAGATGATATTAAAGAACATAATGAAGAAGGTAATACAATATCAATGTTTTGTCAAATCTTATTCAAATTGAGATTCCATCTACCAGACATCTTTCCATCTAATTATCATTATTGCATTATTTTTCAAAACATTGAACATACTTGAAGAGTAAAGAGGATGAAACAAGCAAATAAAGCAAGAAGACTCTACAATCTGGAAGGCATGATGAAATGACAGCCTTTGGAACATTATGAGGAACACTTATGGGGCTGTGTTTCATGAGGAAGAGATGTTAATACAGATCATGATGAAAACTACAACCTGATTGAAAGATAAATGAGCCAATATACCAATGATATATTTACAGATATCTAAGCTAATAAGGAACTTTTAGTTTGGTTCTAAATAGTTATATTTAAATCNCTTGCAATTTTCCAGAAAAAAAGTTCTTCAACTTACACAGGCAGGAATCAACTTTTTCAACAGGAAAAAAAAAAAACTGAAATAAAGCACTGAATATAGATATCACACTGAAAGTCTAAAATTGGAAATGATTTACTTCCTAAAAAAGAAAAGAAAGCTAATTTATTCTTGCACTTCCTTGTTTAGAGACACTGCATCTTACTGATTTATTTATAGTCATCCATAAAGTTTCAGGAAGACACAAGAGTTTGCTGTCAGACAGAAGCAGCCAGCACTTACCCAGAGTTTTGCATGTCCAAAGGGAAAAGTGATAGGTCTTACAAGAAGATAAAAATGATTAAGAGTTGGCTCTTCTTTCAAGCAGTTCACAGTATAATGTGATAGATTTTTCAAAATTTACAACAGTGGGAAATGAGCTCTTGATATTGTTATCTACTCTGTGAACAAAAATTTTCATAATGCTGCCCCCCCACCCTGCAGAAGTAGCAGATAGTTTTATAGAGAAGTGAAGTCTGTATTGTATCTTTAAAAATGTGTGGAAATTCAGAAAACATGGCAGCAATCAGAGTGAGGGTGCTAGAAAGAGAAAACTCTAAGTTCCTCTGACAAGAATAATGAGGAAAGGTTTAGTGTGACTGGTTTATATGCTGATGGTTGAAAGATTTAAGAACCATGTCAGAGAGTCGGTCTTTGAAGCTGTCATGTGATTTAGAAAGTCCAAAGTGACGCTTTAGGACGGGAAGAAAAACACTTGAAAAGAATGCCCAAAAGGCCAAATTTTTGGATGGAATTATACTAGTAGCTTAGAAACAATAGAACTGCATTTGTTGCTTATTATCATTGATTGGCATCAAAGAAACTATCCTGCCATTCGAAGAACTCTAACTAGTTGACAGTTATCCTTTTAGCAGCCAATGGAAAGAACAAAGATGGGCATGCTCCTGAAATCTTAAAGCTAAAATGTCAAATAGGAAGATGTCCAGTGAATACTAAAGGATTCATTTCACAGACTTTATCAGAAAGACATGTAATATTTTAGGAGACATACTTTCTAAATTTAAATTACACAACTATATGTAAATTATTTACTAAACTGCAAATGTGAACATCAAAAGTATAGCAAACAGTTTTAATACAATTTCCTTTTTGATTTTTCTAAAACATCAATGGTCATTTTAAATGGAAAAATGTGTTTCCTGTGGTACTGTATTATCTCAGTTTAGGGGAGGGGAAATATGCTTAAAACATGCTGTCTGAATAAAATATTAATTTAAAAAATTAAAAAAAAAGAGTTTGTAAAGAGGNCAGGTTCATAGTCAAAATGTCCATTTCCTTCTCTCTACCCTAGAGTCCTGCTGGTAATAGCAGCGTGACAACTACTGTCTGTGTGGCTAATAACAACTTGGATGAATTTCCCTTTTTGTGTTTGTAATTTCTCTTTGTTATCATTATTTTCACTGTCTGATTTACAGCAACTATGCTGTCATCAGAAATAAAAACCAAAACAACCATATCTTAATGCTTGAGTTTTAGGTTTCTCAGATCTCACTTGACAGTAATTTTATATACTCTGTGCTTTATATCACTCCGTATCTATCTACAGAATATTCATCAAATATTTGTGGTCTTTCTCCTCAGTGGGGCAGCAGTAATGAATCAGATCAACCACGCTCATTTATGGAGTTTAAACATTATCAGGATGAATGGCTGTCTGTTTCTTTTTTAAAGTTCCCTAATTACACATGATTTAATATTTAGTTTGGTTTTAGCCACATCTGTTACTATATTAAATGATCATGTGCACTCCTGATGTGTTGTAGTTTAATTCAACTTAGTTATGTTAAAGTTTTTCTAGATAAAGTAGTATTAAAAGTATAAATAATAAAATCATTTCTCCATATTAATTTAGAATCTCTTTTACTTGACTTGTCTCATGATTACTGTGTGTGAGCTAAAATGTGGCATGGAACAATNTAAGAAACCGGGATGCACCAAGTGTAGAATCTGCTTAGGTGCATTTNCCTTTAATTTTGAAGCCTCCCATCCTTTGACTATCATTTACTGAAATATTTATAAATTCTAACCCAGTTTTAAAATTTATGTTATNTTTTTTCTCACTTTATTATCTTAGCTATGACAATGGCTACAAATATTACTGGCATACATCAAAATAAGTTTTCCTTACTTGATTTTAAATATACTTTTAAAACTTTCAATTCTGTTTTTAATTTTATGTAGGTGAATGTTTTGCCTGTGTGCATGCTTGCGTGTGTGTGTCTGTGTCTGTGTGTGTGTGTGTGCATGCATGCGTGCATGCGTGTGTGCATGCTTTTGTGCATGTGTGTGTGTATGTGTGTGTGTATATGTGTGTGTGTTTACATATTTTATACTGAGAACTTGATTCATAGAAAAAAACTTACCTGAAAAGATGAGTGGTGATATATAGTGCACCCCAATAAAATTTATCTGGGGATCAGAGGACAGAGCTAACCACTAGATTTGACATAGAGGCCAGACAGTGATGGCATACACCCTTAATACTATCACTTGGGCGACAGATCCCTGTGAGTTCAAGGCCACCCTGGGAACAGACTCAGGCAGTTGTGGCACACACCTTTAATCCCAACACTTGAGATCTCCTGCCTTTGCTTGGGAAGCACACAGGCCTTTAATCCCAGGAAATAAAATGGCAAGNCACAGAAAGGTATATAAGGCATGAGGAAACAGGAACTCATTCTCGTTCAGTGGAGGATTTCGTAGGGGTAAGAACTAGTGTTTTGCTCTCTGCCTCTCTGATCTTTCAACTTTTTTTCCAATATCTGGCTCTGTTTTGTTGTTGTTTATTTATTATTATTATTATTATTATTATTATTATTATTATTATTATTATTATAAGACCTTTTAAGATTTGCATTACAGATGAGCTTCAGATTCTTGGAGAGACACTCTCTTGAGGGAATAAGGTAGAAAGTGATGGGGAATAGTGTGGTCTTCTTCAGACCCCTACATATATTCTCAAAGACAAACAGACAGAAAGACACACACACACACACACACACACACACACTTTCTTGTAAGTACATGAGAAAAAATAAATAGCTGTAATATGTGAAAGACAATGCACGGAGAGAAGTTATTATGGACAACAGCTGTTGAAAAAAAGCATGTTATTTGGTGCTTTGGANAAAGGAGAAGTAGCTCTTCCCAGAACTTACAGATGACAATTAGAAGTAGTGGCTCTGCCAAAANACCTTGAGTACAGAGAGGTTTTGAGGTCCAGCACAGGTTTCCTTGGCAGCAGATGATGGACCACATGGCCAGTATCTAGAGATTCTGCCTTCCACTGGCTGCTCTGCATTACAATAAAGAAAATTACTCTGCCTCTCAAGATATTTCAAGGCTTCCAAAACTACCTGGGAGTTTTCTCTGAAACTGGTGCTCTAAAAATATAGAAAAAGTCAGATTTTCTTTTGGTATTGTCTTCAGTGAAAGAAATTCAGAAGCTATTTTTTCCCTTTGTTTTAATGCTCTTGGCATTATGGAAAAGTAAACAAGAATGTCATTCTACTGAAACCAAGGAAGACCATTAACTGTTGGCTTTACTCAAAAAAAGGTACTGGCTACAATTTTTAGCTATCATAAACACCATAATACAATTTTGCATACCATCATAAGTTTCCATTATCTGATGCTTCTCTCTTTTATACCTTTGCCAAGTACTATCTGAGTAACTTTTCAAATATGCCTATCTTTTTATATTTGGTCTTTTTCTAAATCCATCTAGTATTTTTTTGAACCTGTTATTTTCAAATCTCTTCAGTGAAGTGTTAGGTTTTGGAACAGATAAGCAATTTTAACCTGAAACATTTTTAAACAATCTCTTACCATCAACTTAGATTTTCAGAGATATTCAATAGATGTTTCATATTATTATAACATTTTTAAACCTTGGATTTTTCTTTAATTAAATGTGTTTCCTGAAGAAAGTTTGCTTGTCTTGTTGGTTAGTTTTTGATAAAATTGTCACCTAAGGAACTAATCCAGAAACCAGGTACTTTAAATCACTTGAGTTGAAAATGGACTCACGATGCCTAATCAAGGAGCAGAGTCTAAGAAAACAAAAATTAGTGCCACAAGCATCTAAGATGACTCCATTTGTAACTTAGTNAAATTTCTCCTTTGAGAATTCCAGTTTTCAAGAAAAACAGAAAGATATATAGGAATATCTGAGTTTACTAACATTCATTAATCAAATCTAAGGATAAATGATGATAATTTAACATATTCTACCAGAAGACATGTCAGCAAACGTAATGAATAACCAGGATATTAGCATCCTGTTGTTAAGGAAGGTCTTTAGATTCACTGTCTTGAGACAGTGTTAGCCTGCTCTGGAGATCTGGNCCAGCTATGAAGAATGTTGAGTACACCTGCAGAGGACCCAAGTTTAGTTCCCAGCATCCACATGACCACTCATAACCATCTGGAACCCTTGTTCCTGGGATTCTGACAATACAGGACACTAGACATGTTTGTGGTGTGTATATACATATATGCATATATATAATATATATACATGAATGCCTATATATGTATATATATATATATATATATATATAATTTTATAAGACTTAACTGTTTGGTTTTGAGTACAAAGAATGAATTAAAACTTAATTTCACTGAAACATTCCATTCAATAAAATACCAAAGTCAAATGGAGCAATAGATGCCATTTTGAATAACCGTTCTATATTTATCAGAAAAGTAAGTCCCAAGACTAAGAAAATCATGACCTAGAAATAAGTGGCAGAGCTGGAATTCCAGGGTAGGTCTCCCAGCTTCCCAGCCAATGTTTACTCCCCCTGAGCAGATTGCCTTTCTGTGGAGCAGTCACACATGTTCTTAGAGAGCATTTCTGCTCTACTGCAGGTTAAATTCAGCTTCACTTCATCAGCTCAACACAGATGGATCCTGTCCTTCCTTTGATCATGATTCAGGANTGAGCACCCTACCTTTCTCTGATTTTATTGGAGAAATCTGCTTTGTAGAAAATGGAAAGCACAGATGGAATCGCAAGCTGCATGTTGTTTGTTTTTTCCCAGCTGAAAAAGAGTTCTAAGGCTTTATTTTTCACAAAACAGGTTTCTCAGTGGAGAAAGCAAAGGAAGTGGTAATGAGTCCATAGCCTTTGCGCGCGCGCCCGCGCACACACACACACACACACACACACACACACACACACACACACATTGTTTGAGACGAAAGAGTCAGTACCATTTTTGAATTCAGAATCTTCTGGTTTTTTTTTTTTTTGTATAATTCTTATGAACTGCTTGATTAGATCCAGTCCTTGTATCTCTGTTGGTATCCTAGGTCACTAACCCTTAAAGAGTCAAAGTTTTATGACTTTTTAAAGTAAATCATATTCATAAAGGAGAAAGAAATCATGTCCAAGAGAAGATGACATCTGCTTCAACACCAGAGGTTAATGCCTTGTGGCTAGATGTTGTCCCTTCCTTCTCACCCCCCTTCTCCTAAGCTAAATTCTCCAGGCACAAATTGGAAGCCTTAGATACTTGTTTTCCTAAAGTTTGCAAGACCACATTGGTACTGATCACATCACCACTTGCTTGCCTCCCTGGCTCTAAAACACTGGCATGCTTCTCCATGGATTACATGTGTCCAGCATTTGATTTATCGGCCACTTAAAATGCTTGTTTCACCTGCTCTACAAGATGCATTACTCTCCTGTTCTTCCTTAATCGGTTTCAGCTCCAAACACAGCATGCCATGTCTGTTAAAGGATTTACCCACAACAACTTTAGAATTTTATATTCCCTTTAGAGCATCTCAAGTTTATTGTTTTGAAGCTGTATCTGAACATACTTTGAGTAATTACATAAACTTTTAGAAGGGTTGTTAATTTTAATTGAACTAGTTATNGTATCCATGCCCTCCAANGAAACATATAGGCAGTACAAAGGAGTTCTCAGAAATTGATTGTAAATTTTCATGATTTTGTCATGTCTCTGCCACATTCCATGTATCATCCAATCTGAATTACCACTGCAATGGCTCTGGTTCTTCCACTATCATTTTATCTGCATGGTGCTAATTTATTCCAATGACTATCATCTTTCTTCTTTTCTTTATCCTTCAGCTTTATCTTATGATGAAATGGACACACTTGAGAGTACACCAAGTTACATGTACACATGTTGTTATAAAGGTATACAGAACTCTCTATATTTATTCATGTGTATTTCAGGATCCAATTTCAGAATGTCTTTTGCTGAATCCAGAAGGAGACTGAAGTATTGTTTAGCTACCTAATCANTTGGTTCTTATTTAAAAGTCCAAGAATCAGCAACAACACGTTCTTCTGAGGACCATGTGAGCCATAACCTGATACTCTCTTCTCATCAATATCTGCACCACAGCATATATATCATTTAAATATCATCACCAACAGTTATTTGAATAAAGATTCACACATTTTATAATCTGTCTTGTTTTCATTTTCTTCCTAGGACCTTTTGGGTTTTGAGCAGTTCTTTAATTTTCTACCTACAAATTTGTTAGAGTATGCTTAGATATCATAATTTTCCTTTTTTTGTTGTTGTTTTGTTTTTTGATAGGGTTTCTCTGTGTAANAGCTTTGGCTGTCCTGGAACTTGTTCTGTAGGCCAGGCTGGCCTCACACTTATAGAGATCTGCTTNCTTCTGCCTCCTGGGTGCTGGGATTAATGGTAGGTGCCACCACTGCCCAGTTGATATCACCATTTTTCAAAGGATTTTCCTTATTTCCTGAGGCCATCTTCCATATTTCAATGAAAAATGGAGACATGCTGAAAATGTAGAACTTTCTAGGTGAAAATTTACAATTACCATCTTACTGTTACTTAATTTCGATGACATATGGTATGGTGCAGGAGGTAATAAAACAATAAACTATTGGAAAGATGTAAATACACAATGTGCAGGTAAGTGTAATAAATAGTTGTCAAAATAATTATGAGGAAGGAATTATGAGAGGNATGGGAGGAAAATTGAATCCTTAAATTCAAGAGGATTTAGAAGAAAAGAGAGGAGATAAAAGTATACATAAAGGAATGGGTAGGTTTGCCTTAGTTACAGGATTGAAAAGTAACACAGGCCCTTGACTTGTTTTGTAAGACAAGAATTAAAAATTACTGAAATGGTTTAATTAATAATTTCCATTTAATGGCATGATCATTTAAGTTGTTTCTGTACTATTATTATGGCATTTTAAGTTACACAAATGAGAAATAACAGTAATAATTCTGTCTGTTAACATGATATTCTTCCCTAGAATACCATCATGACATTTAGGCCTTTCTTATTATATATTTTTTCTTTCAGGATGATTCTTTCAGGATGATTAATAATTTTTAATCGTCCTTTGTATTTTCTAACATTTCCCTCTCAGCTTAGCTAGTACTTTGTCTATAGATTATGCAAACAAACAAAAATATATATGCCACATTTAATGATGGACAGACATTCGAAGAAATTTGTTATTAGGTAACCTTTCAAATGTGCTAACATCATTGCTTGAGTAAGCTAAGACCATCCAAAATCACCAGGCATTGTAATCTTACAGAACCAATATTGCATATGTGATCTCACTTATTGGGTAGATATTAGACATGCAATAACTGTTTTTGTATGTGGGGATCTTTGTGGTCTTTAAAGTTGAAAATAATACTAGTGGGATTTCTCTACACATTTTTTCATTTTTATTTTACCCCATTCATATTCCTTTATTCAAGTTTATAAAATCATTGTGCCTTTGTAACATATAAAGGTTCCCTACATTGTCATGCAGGCTTCCTTCTAAAATCTTCACTCATAACATGTAGTTTGAATTTATGTGGGAAAAGGTTGTTTTCTTACCAGACTATTTCCAATGTCCTGGTGGGAATAAGACCCTGAGGATGCTTGCACTGTCAGATCAAAAGCACTGTCAGATCTTTAAGAAATACCTAGCTTCTTCATCCTNACTATTTACTTACTTAGGAAATTGGTTGTTAGTTTCCTCTTGTGCTTCTATAGTCTGGATTTTGTCTGTAGTGTAGGAAGGGCCAAAGTGGAGAATCTGCCAAGTGGTTTTGTGTTTATTCTTCAGTTACCTGATTTCACGCTTGTATGTGTTCTTCATTAACAGTGACCATGGGCATGGACATTTTTAATTTTTTAAATTTTATTTATTTATTTATTTGGNTTTTGAGAGAGGGTTTCTCTGTGTAACAGCCCCACGATTATGTTCATAAGAAGCACTCATGTCTGTTCTCTTCCANTGTGCAAGTGAAAGAGGACCCACTTCTTCATTTTTCAGTAGGACTTTTGCTATATTCCAAATGTGTCCAGAATGATCACTGTTCTTCTTTGTTGTACCCATTTCTTATTCTCAAGCATGGAACAAGTNTAATAATTTTCGTTTTAATTAGAATTCTGAGAAGCCTTATATTTTCTTTATCAGGCTTATTCCAAGATTTTGTTGAAGCTATTGTGAATATGATTGTTTGCTTGATTTTTGTTTGTTTGTTTGTTTGTTTTTTTCCTGGGCATGTTTGTCATTGCTACTGGAAGGTTACTTATTTTCCCATGTTGATTTTGTATCCTGCTACTTTGATGAATATGTTTATCAGATATAGGAGTTCTGGTGGAGTTTTACCCTCACTAGAGAAGCATATTTTTACAGTGGATCNTGATTAATACAAAGATCCACAATGGTTAACATACAGAGAATCAGAAATGATGACATGTCAAGCTTGATACCTCTACAAGACTCAGCAATCATCACAGAAGAGGGGAAAGATATACTTTAAGAGGGAGTTGACATCTACAGTAAAACTATTGCCAGACACAGCAGGCCTATTACAGCCATGAGCTCATAAGTCTATGATTACTCATGCAATATCTGCACATGATCAAGACATCAAACTTCAACAGTAAATGGGAAGCAGCTCATGGAGTCCCACCCTTAGCGAGGAGCTATTGGCAATTGATTGGTGCTGGGGAATGGAGGATTTTTTTTTTTTTTAGGGATGTATCACCTTTGAGGCAATCCTATCCCAGTAGATGACCCAGCGGTTCAAATTAGAATTGTGCTTCTTTTCTTTTCTTTCTTTTATTTTTTTGCTAGTTTGAACAAATACTAAGATTTTCTAAGTTTGCTTTTATATCTCACAATCATCTTGTTTTTATCAGAATTCAATCAAACA
Organism: Neotoma lepida; assembly: GCA_001675575.1. Taxonomy (NCBI): domain Eukaryota; kingdom Metazoa; phylum Chordata; class Mammalia; order Rodentia; family Cricetidae; genus Neotoma; species Neotoma lepida. The sequence goes on along the minus strand of LZPO01036035.1, from coordinate 8,386 downwards.
CTACTTTAATAAAATATTTGGTTNCTACATAGTTTTTAATATTTTAAACTTTTAGTATTTCCTTAATTATGTTCTTATTGGGGAAAACTCCAGTTTTTAAGCAAAAGCTTGAAATTCTATAATAATCTAGTGACTTTTGTTCTCTGTCCATTTAAGATCATGTGGACTTCCCAATATTAGTTTGCATTTCAAACAACCATAGTAGTTCAAGCAAGACTCATTGGATCTGAACCAGTGGCAAGATTTCTTTTT
>LZPO01036034.1:14832-28726 GCA_001675575.1 Neotoma lepida | reverse complement strand
CTAATCCATTTGTAATAGATACCAGGAATCAAGAAAAGGGATATAAAAAATGATGTGGTTGCATCTTCAGCAATGACTGCTTTTTATTCGTTTCTGTAAACTTCAGAGATACCTCCCATTTTCACACTTCAGGACACACTTAGAAGGACTGTCGAAAAAAATTCAAGATTGAGAAAATTGTGTTATCTATTTATTCCAGGGGAGACATACTTCACTTATTTATTTGTTTATTTATTTATTTGATTTATACAGCTGGGCCCAACACAAGCCCCTGGGCATGCTTACATCAATTAAAACCACAGATAGACGCAGAATGCTGAATACAAACAAGATCAACAATTAATGGACTATCCCCAACTGTAAAGTACTTCAGCAGAACCTTCAAATCATTCCTCCCTGCTAACTCCCATGGGGAGGAGGCTAGGTTAACAGATGGTTAAACAATATTCAGAGGGGAGAGCATATCGCTGGTACTGAAGATGGAGAATAGAAGAAAGTGTGCAAAGTCCATTGAATAATTTATCAGTAAAGCCAGAGGTTGAACACAAGAACTTAGGCCTCCAGTTGGGTATAGCCCTCATTTGGGAGAGGGGAGGGAACACACACAATTCTAATGATGAAGTAAAGAGAGGCCAAGGATAGTTAAAGACAGGTAGGACGTTATGTGAAATTATGTATGGTGTAACATTCCATTCTGTGGGTGTGCTGGGAGTCTTGCCAGAGTGAGTGATCTGGTATGCATTATTCTTTCATTACAGGCACAATAAAGTTCTTGGCCCAGCACAGACTGGCTGGCTTTGAATTGCATGCCATACACTGGAAAACTCAGAAGCTGCCATGGACTGGGATGGTATATTTACTTGATAGTTGGGATTCAACAGGTAATGTTGAACTGTGATTTGTATATCAGTGAGAATTTGTAATATGTGATTTAAAAAATTCCAGCAACCTTTGCTTGCAGTTTAAGTATAAGATACATATAATATATGCAGATATCGTAGACAGTAGGTCAGTCGATGTTCACGTATATATCACGTGGATACAACCAAGATCAAGATGCAGAACAAAACCTCCCCAATGCCCTTTCAGACTCAATATTCTACTCCAGAGATGATGGGTAGTTTGATTTCTGTCACAATAAGTTAGTTTGGCCTCTTCCTGAACTGCATTTAATGACACCCAGTAAGTATTCTCTCACATCTGGATTGTTTTCAGCCAGCATTTTATCTGTGCTGCTCACTCGTGTTTTTACAGATAGCAACAGTTCGTATTTTCATTTCTGCAGTTACACAGTGTATGGGATGTACTGTAGTTCATCCATTCAATTGTTGACAACTTTGGGTTCTTTCCTGCTTTTTGGTTATGTCTTTATTAGTATACATTAATTGCAATGTAATGGGAATTGTTATGCAATTGTCATATGTACATAATAAACTTTGAACATATTAATTAGCCACAATTGTGCTCTTGTCCTGTCAGTCCTTTCCAAAATCCCTTTCATATTTTCATATTTCACACATACATGTATATATACATATACCATGCACATACCACACACATACCCCCTCCACACACATATAACACACACACACACACACACACACACACACACACACAAAATAAAAATTATATATGGATTCTGAAAGCTAAAGAAAATATGACATTTATCTAAGTCTGGCTTAGCTCACTTAACATAACAAGCTCCAGTCCCATCTATTTTCCTAGAAAGGGTATAGTTTCATTCTTTTTAACTAAATAAATCTCAATTGTATATATATGTGTGTGTGTATGCATATATATGTATGTATACACATTCATCTGATGATGGCTATCTAGGCTGATTCCAGGGCTTGGCTATCAGTAATAGTATCACAGAACAAGGATGTGCAGGTATCTTTGCTACAGGCTGACTTTGATTTCTTCAGGTCCAGGACCAGGAGTGGTATAGTTCATAGCTCTATTTTAGCCCTTTGAGGAGCTTCCATATTTATTTCTATTCTCTCTCTCTCTCTCTCTCTCTCTCTCTCTCTCTCTCTCTCTCTGTGTGTGTGTGTGTGTGTGTGTGTTTGAGTGTGTGTGTATCAGTGAATAGAAATAGTAAATTACTTTGAATATTTAACTAGGGATATAGTTGTTGAATAATAAAACAATAGTACATTTTAAAGGTTTTTTATGTATACGGATGTTTGGCCTGTGTATTTATATGTGCATCATGTATGTGCCTGGTGCCTGCAGAAGTCAGAAGAGGATATCAAATCCCCTGGAACTGGAGTTACAAATGGTTGTCAGTCACCTTGTCCTTGTCCTGTGTAAGAGCAGCAAGATGCCACTGAGCCATCTCTCCAGCCCCCAAATACTTCAGCACATTCAACACCTGCTGGCAAACACTATTTCTAAGTAGTTGTACCAACTCCAGCTCCCATGAGAAACATGAGTCTTCTAGTCACTCTGTGTCCTTGTCAACACTTGGTTTGTTTAATATAGCAATTGTAATCTGTACCTACATCTCAGTGTGGACGTGAGTTCCACTTTGTAGATGATTTTGCCACACATACCCTCGTTGGTCTTTTTGCTTTTCTTTCCTGGAATGTGCTTATTCAGATTTTTTTACTAATTACATTTCTGGTTTGTAGCCCTTTGTAATATAATTTTTCAATTTATAGTACATCATACTCATGGTTCAGCATATGTATTGGCAATTTATTCTTGTGATTTTTTTGTTTCATTCTCTTAGTGTTTGGGTTTTTAGAACTTCATGGAATATTATGTAATTTGTCAGTCTTCATGTTTCTCATTAATGTATTTTGTTTCCTTCTGAAAGAAATCATCAGCTCTCCCGAGGTTGTGAGGTGCGCCTGTGTTTTCTTATAGACATAGTTTATATGTAGATCTACCCATTTCCAATCATTTTTTTCATATTAATATCATGCCTGTTACTGAAAAGATGATATCAAGCTCACATTGATCTGCAGTGGCCACTCACTATTGATTAGGCAGTTATTTCATATATTAATGTACACACACATATGATTTCATATATATTTGTACATACATATATATGTGTATGTACATACATGCATGTATGTATATGCATAATGCAAACATATATAATGTAAACACATATAATATATCATATATATATATATATGTTTTTTTTTTCTGGAATTTTTTTCAATCCAGTTTTCATGGGTATACCTATCTACCTTTGTGTATTCACCATATTCTACTATCATGATTTATAAGGTTTTTTTGTATTTTATTTATTTCTTTTCATTTTATGTGCATTGGTGTTTGGCCTATATATATGTGTCTGTGTGAAAGTATCAGATCCCCTGGAAGTGGAGATGCAGACAGTTGTGGGCTGCCACATGGGTGCTGAGATTGAATTCAGGTCTTCTGGAAGAGCAGTCAATGCTCTTAACTTCTGAGTCATTTCTTCAACCCTGATTTAAATTTTTGTTGCCTTTTCTTTCTTTTTAACTTTCCATCTTACTGACTCCCCAATGCAATCTCTGAGGTTTAATTTTCCCTTCCATGACATTATAATTTTATGTATGTACAGGGGTTCCTTGTTTCACATAATATGAATAAACATTAGAATTTTGTGATAGTTTGAATATAATTGGCCCCCATGAGCTCATAGGAAGTGGCACTATTAGGAGGTGTGGCTTTGTTGGAGTAAGTGTCATCTTGCTGGAGGAAGTGTGTCACTGTGGGCTTTGAGGTCTCAAATATTCTCAAGCCATACCCATTGTCTCAGTTCACTTCCTAATGCTTTTGGATCAAGATGTAGAACTCTCAGCTACCCCTCCAGAACCATGTCTGCCTGCATGTCACTATGTCCCACCACGATGATAATGGACTAAACCTCTAAACTGTAAGCCATCCAATTAAATATTTCCTTTTATAAGAATTACCATGGTCATGGTGTCTCTTCTCAGCAATAGAAACCCTAAACTAAGACAGAAGTTAGTACCAGGGACTAGGATATTGCTGTGATAGGCCTGACCATGTTTTTGTTTGAAGAAATGTGGACCTTGGGACCATGGATTAGAAAAGCATTTGAATGCTTTAACTGCTGCTTAATGGGTCACAATAGTAGGAGCATGGAAGACAGCAGTTCTGAAGGTGATTTGAACTGTGGGGCGCTGGCTCAAAAGGTTTCAGGGGAGAAGAAATTTAATATGTTGCCTAGAAATCATTCTTGTGATATTTTGGTAAAGAATGTGGCTGCTTTTTGCCCTTGTCCAAAAAGTCTACCTGAGGCTAAAATGAAGAGTTTTGGATTAATTCCATTGGCCAAGGAAATTGCAAAACATCCTAGTATTGATTCTGTTGTATGGTTAATACTGGTCACTCTTAGATGGATTTATAATGGAAAGGAGCAAGCTGAGAAAGGAAAAACACAAAATGTATAATTTGAGGATAAAAGAAGCCCAGGAAGTAGAATGAAACTAAGTCCTGAGTTCAGGAAGATAAACAGATTAAGAAATGGAATAAAGGGCAAGATCCCACGTAGCTAAGTTTCCCACATGTGAAAAGGAATTTACAAAAAAGCTTAGAGCTGCATGTGGTGGCGCACACCTTTAACCCCAGCGCTGGGAAGGCAGAGGCGGGCAGATCTCTGAATTTGAGGCCAGCCTGGTCTACAGAGCAAGTTCCAGGACAGCCAAACTTAGGCAGTAAAGGAAACCATAGAAAAGAGAAAGCTGGTGGAGATGTAATTGAATGTGGGGGCCATGTTCCAGCCCCAACAAGCAGCAGAACTTGGCAGCTTTGGCCACATGATTCTGGCTTTAGAGTCAAGGATAGAAGAAAGGTATTATGGAACCTTCCTCTGTGACTAAAGAAAGCTGCTGAGTCATGCAAGTGTCAAGGGTGTCCCTGAGTGGAGGCCTAGAGAGGCTGACGTATGAAGCTGTGAAGGTGAAGCCTGGATTGCCTTGGAGATCCCAGGATCTTGGCGATGACAGAGCCATGGGATGCCTGCCAAGGAGAGCTGCTAACAGGGAGTGGAACCAGCCAAAGAGAAAGAAGTATGCTGCAGTCAACAAAGCTGGAGATCATTTTGACATCAGACATGGAGATGCAGAGTTTGGAGTTTGCCTAGCTGGTTTTGGGTCTTGCTTTGGTCCAGCATTTCCTCACTATGCTCCCTTCTCTATGTTTTGGAATGGTAATATATATCCTATGCAATTATATGTTGGAAGTATGTTATCTGTTTTTTTTTTATTTTGATTTTATAGGAGATTACAGTTAAGGGATTACAGAAAAGAATTTGAGCTTTGGACTTTTAAACATGGTTGAGACTGTGATAGACTAGGGAACTTTTGGACTAAATGTGTTTTGTATTATGATATGGTTACAAGCTTGTGGGGGGCCAGGGAGTGGAATGTAGTAGGTTGGATTTAATTGGCCCTGATAAACTCATAAGGAGTGGCACTATTAGGAGGTGTGGCTTTGTTGGAGTAGGTGTGGCCTTGTTGTAGGAAGTGTGTCACTTTAGGGGTGGGATTGGAGGTCTCATATTGTCTGAAGTCACACCCAGTGTCTCAGTTCACTTCCTGTTGCCTTTAGATTAAGATGTAGAACTCTCAGCTACCCCTCCAGAACCATATCTACCTGCATGCCACTTTGTCCCACCATGATGATAATGGACTGAACCTCTAAACTGTAAATCACTCAATTAAATATTTCCCTTTATAAGAATTACCGTGGTCATGGTGTCTCTTCCCAGCAATAGAAACCCTAACTAAGACAGATTTATTGGGGGAAAATTTTTGAAGCCTAAAGAAGCAGAATGTATGTTGTGCCATAATCTCATTATTGCAATAGAACCCAGGCATACTTGCTTGCTAGCTATCATATCCAAAGTTTCTGTAAAGAAGGACCAGGAGACTAGATGTGCTTCCAGGGGCCCAGCCATAAATAATAGTCATACCTTATCCTGTGGTCCTCATTTACAGGTTCATCTATATTTAAAAAATCGAAAACACCTAACTTCTCCAAGCAACATCTGTAAGAAAGATAGGAACCTCTCTCTCAGCTTGGAAGCAGTGAGAAGGAGTTTTTCTAAGACCAAATACTTCAGCCAAATGCACAAGCTAAACCAATTCTCTGTGAAGTCTCCAAAAAGGAGAAAGGGAAAGTGACTCCACGGCTGTTCATCATTACACATTCATCTTGTCCACTCTATCACTACACCAACAGTTTTTAAATGCCCACTATGTGATTCACACTCCAAGCCTTCCAGACACAGACGTATGCCATGTGGTACCTGCTGTGAAGTTCACAGACTCATCAGCACTCACAGTATAGAGAGTTAAATGTGATAAGCAGATGCACTGAAAAAGACAGCAGACTTCACTCACCCTTCAGAGTATAGTTCAAAGGTCCATTCCTCTAGTTTTCATTGACAATGGTAAAAGTACTAGAAACTTTAGAAATAACTTATTTCATTTTCTTTGTTTTCTAATATATCTACTGATTTAAAAAAACTGAAATATTTTAAAGACTGTTAGAAAAAAAGAGCCAAATAAATTGCAGTGAATAAATGAGATGGAATATTAATACAGTATTTAAAATGTCCATTAATAAAATAGAATTTGGGGTGCCTAATATTCAGAATGTCCTAAGTTTAGTTCCTAGAAACCTCCAAAATCAATACTAATATTTATGGAATATACATGGTGCTAACACAAAGCACATTGCAGTGATATAACATTAACAAGACAGATTTATGTTCTCTTAAACTCTGCTTCTATATATTTGTATAATAAATTTTATAGGGAGAAAAGAAGTGTCTCTTACTTGTTTTACTTTCTTCATGTTTCTGTACATTTATAAATTAGTATATGCACAAAACAAGGGTTGTTTGTTTAAATGAATCTGTGTAAGTATGTCAGTCCTCCATTGACCAAGGACAAGTCAGAGCAGTCCAGCATAGAGCAAATATCAAAGGAATTCTTCCTGGAGTTTTAGACAAGGGCACTGAAAATTCTGTCTGTTTTTGTGCTTTCCATTCCTAAGAAGACAGTTGGTAATTCTACCAACTTTTTCTAATATATCCACAACAGAGGCAAAAGCAGAATGCACATCAGCTACCCTGCAGAGAGAGCCCCATCAGAACACTTGCTATGACAGCTCCTGCAAGCAGAGGCTGAGTGTTATGGCTGTGCTGGAGAAGAGAAGGATGCTGTTGCTTGCAACTGGAACATCATGGAGGGTGCTGTATCAGGGTATATAGCCATACTCAATCCTCTGCCTTCATGTCTTCGCCTGAATCCCACCTTCTCCCTCATAATTCTCTCAGGGATTGTAGAATCTGGACAAGTCTTGCTCTCCTATTCCTTGACTGTGACACATCCTGGTTGATGATATCATAATGGCAGGGGAGTAAGAATAAAAAATATATAGCAAGCCCAAACTCCATAATCCAAAATGAATGGGGAGGCAACAATCTTAATCTTTTATAATAATTCACTCTCACAGGAATGAATGGAGATCTAACAAGAAGTCTAACAAGTAGTCCCTCAGTGCCAACACTTCCAATGACCTCCCACTAGGTTCAAGCTCATTTTAAAAATCTGTTTGTTTATTGGTTTTAATTATCTGCATGTGTATGTTTCTGTATGGGGTACATGCGCATGATTGCAGATGCCCACAGTGGCCAGAAGAGGATGTTGGATGCCCTGAATATAGAGTTACAGAGGCTTGTGGGCTTCCCTACAAAGATGTTGGGAACTGAACTTGGGTATTCTGCAAGAGCAATGTACTCTTAATTGCTGAGGTATCTCTCCTGGTCCTAAGCTCCATCTCTTAAAGATCTTGCCACTTCTTAACTTCACATTGGGCCCAAGCTTCCATCTTATAAACAGCTGGGAGACANACACATCCAAATCTTAGTATTCAATTGTTTTCTTATTTTGAGATATGCTGAGAACTCATGCAGGAAAGGATGTTATTAATTAGACCTTCTAGGACCCTCTTTCAAGTCAACTTGTTTGGGAAGCCAACTTTTAAAAATGGCGTAAAGTGCTGAAAGCTCTTTACATGAGGGGATCCTGTTGGAGACTCACCATGGTAGAACAGACAGGAGAGGGTCAGCAAGAATGAACGTCTGAGACATTGCAACAAAATCCTGACCCACTACATAGAGGTCTCTGGATTTCAGAGGGCTCTTCAGATTCATTCCGTATTGGAGAAAGGAGCTGAGTCCTCCTACCTACTCCCTCACCCCATGTTACTGGATGTTCAGGACTTGGGAAAAATGGGGACCTAGAGTTAAACAGCTCTCCTCAGTTAAACAGTGGGATCGGGACCCATCCCTGGTGCAGGGGCTGGCTTTTTGGAGCCCAGTGCCTATGGTGGGACACCTGGTACAGCCTTGGTGCAGGGAGGAGGGTCTTGGACCTGCCTCGACTGAGTGTGCCAGGCTCTGGGGACTCTCCATGGGAAACTTTGTCTTGGAGGAGGTGGGAATGGGAGGTGGGTTGAGGGGGAGTGCTGGGGGGGGCAGGAGGAGGGAGGAGAGGGGGATCTGTGGTTGGTATGCAAAATGAGTGGAAAAATCTTTTAACAACAACAAAAAAGAATTTCATGGCGAGAGAGTCTTTCAACTCACCTTGAACCAGGCAAACTGCTTTAGTTGATGGGCTGGTGGGTACAGCTTAAAAGGTTTTCAAGAGCATATGCTGTGTGCGTTTGCTAAATTCTTTTTCCAATATTTTAGAACCTGAAGCTGTTGTGCTGGATTTTCAGAAATTAAATTCTAACAAGGTTCTCAAATTGCCTTTGGCAGAGTCTAGAACAATCAGTTAATTTATCCTACGAGCTTTCGTTGAGTGACTACTATGTTCTGTGCTTTGGGATATATAAGCATGCACACTGTTATTGCTGCCATAAGCCCTTCAGGCTCTTAGCTCAAGTATTTGCCCTCAATGAGGCCTTCTCAATCCCAAATTCCATTCTTTAGCTGCTGTGTTCCCATGTGTGACACATTCTTTGTCTTAATGTAATTTTTTTTCTCGAAGCTGAGGACTGATCCCTGGGCCTTGTGCATGCTAGTCAAGCTCTCTACCACTGAGCTAAATCCCCAACCCCCACAATGTTTTTTTTAAATATCCTTTCTCTTTAATCATTGCTACTACAAACCAAATCTATTTTACTTGCCACTGTACCCCCAGGATCTACAGATAAAGGAATATCAGACAGTGGGCAATTCATATCACCTATGTGACATAATAGTTGATGAACAAAACATGTTGTAGCAGTGAATATGTAAGCAAACTAAAGAAAGTATCTGGCATTATATTGAGTCAAAGCACATACTGGTGCAAACTGAGAGATTCAGGAAGACTTCATAACAGGGAGGCATGAACAGGCCCCTGGCAACAGTGTAAAAGTCTGCCTGGCACAGCATTGGGGGCCAGAGGGAGTCACTCAGGATACAGTTATGCCAAGGTCTAGCATGTTTAGCAATTAGATTAATTTAGGTTTGGGGGAACATAGTAGGATACAGCTGCAGATACAGGTTATAATCANGAGCTGCATGAAGCAAGCATATGGGAGAAAAGTAAGACTCACATCTATAAAACCAAGCTCGGAGTCAGAGCCAGGAGTGCAGTATAGAAAGGCATGGGGGACATGGACTGAGGCTCACTAAACTTCCCATTAGGCAATCCTCTGAATGTAGTCGATCCTGTCATTTAGAGTAACTAGAAGAATGACAATCTTCAATACTAAATGCTTCAAGATTCTTAAAGTTATTTCTATCAGCGTACCTAGTGAGATGGCCTGTGGTGATGCAAGCTTGCAAACATTTCAGTAGAACATATTTAAAACTCCAACTGCAACAGAAAACCTCAACTCCCGTGTCCCATGGCTCTAATGCCTTGCTGAAGCAAGATCACACCTAAGAGGACACCANCCATCATCCTCATGAACAATCCACTTTTGTGTATAGTAAAGCACTTGACACTAGGCAGCCTCTGCACAAGCAAATCCAGCAGGAAGCAGGTCCTATGGCATCCTGGGAAGTCCTCTGCAGAGGAACCAGCAGAAAATCAAAGGGCTGATAGTCACTGCTATGGAGGTTCAGTGACCCAAACTCTGAGAAATGAGGGGCCACTACCAACACCATCAGCTGACTGCAAAGGACAAGTCTGGGAATGTGAAGAGAGAAGGAGAGAAGCAAATGCCTGACAAAATATGCAGAACTNCATCAGTTCCTAGCCCAAGGTTGACCACAGCTACTGGAAGTTGCATCTTATTTTCCAAAAGCATTTAGCTAAGTAAATGCCAGATTGGAATCCATCTGACTATTTAAAGACTATAATTAGAAAATTGGGCATGGTGGCTCCTGTCTGTAATTGGAGCACTGAAACAGGAGGATCACTGTAAGTTCTAGGTCATCCGGGGTTAACGAGTAAGACCCTGTCTCAAAAAAGAACAATTTTAAAGATTATAATATTTTAAAGGATTATAATTAGATACTTGGTTCTATGATAAAATATCCAGAAATAATTAACTTCAGTGATTGAAATGTAGCAAAGAAGAAGGAGGAAGAGGAGAAGAAGAAGGAGAAGAAGGAGGAGGAGAAGAAGAAGAAATAAAAACACACACACAAAACACCTGGTTAAAGTCAGAGTCCTGGACCATGACCTTCTACAAATAATTTTTAAAATGTGTTTTTATGAGATTTTTCAAAACTATAATCAACCCTAGGATCTCTGAAGCTAGCGCTCTCTGTGTCCTCCTTGTTTGTATACACTAACTTTTCTGTAAAATCTATTTATAAGTAACAGTTTCTTAAATTTCTTAAATAAAGTGTAAATTTATTTTAGTCCATACCCAAATAATTTTCTCTCAATGAGGATGCACTATGGCTTGGTATTCTTAGGGCTTCTTTTCAAATCATACTCAATAGGATGATGTGGGGTGCTTATGGTTGTCAAACATTTTAGTAGAAGTCATTTTAGAAGTTAAAAGAAGTATTGTCACCATGTTTATAAAACATAGTTTTCTTCTTAGCTGAAAGTAGGGTTCTATTGCTGAGGAGTGGGGTGTAAGAAGGGCACACTCAGAAAATGCAAATCAATACTTAGAAGACGCTGATTGCAAAAAAAAAAAAAAAAAAAAAGACCAAGTGTCCAAAAATTGAAGGTAGTGGTGCTGGAGTGAGTCCCTGTGCGTTTCAACCCTTCATTTAGCATTCCGAGTCTCAGTCTTCCTCTGTAAAACAATAGGGGTAGAGTAAACAATACAGGAGGCTCTGTCTAAACAAATGTTAGTATCCCAGAGCCAACGTTTATTTGGATAAATTAGGCCTCATTTATTGAAAGATTGTACGTGGCCTTTTAAAATCTGAGCTTGTCTGAGGTTTCTGTTCTATGATTTACCCTGGGTACCATTTAATCATTTTCTTACTTTCTTGGATTATTTAAAGCCATGTAGTTAAAATCCACCTCTTCAATGTTTTCCGGTTTCCCTAAATCCTTCCTTTTTGGAATTTTGCTGTAGGATTATGTCAATCTATTCTCCATCCCCTTTAAAACCCCAGTCCTCCTGAAGCCCAGGAGACATTGCTGCCACGGTCCAGTCTCATTCCTGGTTGATGCTGGAAGATGACATGGCAAGGACACTTTCTCCCCAGGATTCAATCACTCTGCATCATCAACCAATTTCCCCTTGTGGTTCAGAATTAGGACCAGACTAACTGTTTCCCAGTTCCTTCTCTCTATCCTCTGAGAGGTGAGATTATGAGAAATTGTGGCCTCCTTGAGTCATGTGGGCAGCAAAGCCCAAACCTGTAATCATCTGGGGCTTAGAATGTCTCGCCGACTGCCCTTATTAGTTGAATGGGAATGACAATTTCTCTATCCTGAATTCTCATCAGGGCAAACCCACTACAAATATTAACATAGTAAGTAGAGGTTGCTGGAGTCTCTGATGTCTCCTTCCTATGACCTCTCAAGGCTGTCCTTGAGGGGTGACTGTGCTGCAGTCTACAGGCTAGCTCTGGCCTGACCTCTCTTTTCCTAGTATATTCTTTCTCATAAATGCAGTTGAACAAGGATTAGTAAATCTACACCAGTTAGGAAAGATCCACAGGCAAGCACGCGCTCACACACACACACACACACACACACACGAAATGAATGTTCTAAACAAAAGGAAAGATGGGAAGATTTGAGGGTAATCTATGCATTCTGACTGCTTATTTAACTTCTCATGAGTTCAAGCACAGTCTGAAGGTTAAAGAATTTTAATTACAGAGGCTGCGTGATAAAATGATTTCTCAGAGAAACACTGTTGAGTGTTCATTTGTTAATTGGTTTTTCTTTCTATGCCAAATGCATTAAGAGTTTGTCATATTTAAAATATAATATAATGAGGTATAAATTCAAGTAGATATTATGGAAGTTTTGACCTCCATTTTCTGAGAAACTATTATTAGTAATTCTATTTCTCCAAGTATGTATTCATGGAATCCTAGCAAAGCCACAGGGACGGCCTGGCATCTGGTCTGATTGGAGGCTGGTCATGGAACAGCATCAGAGACAGATCCAATTTCAGCTTCAGGACCCTCCAGTATATCAGGGAAAACCCTGCCACATCTTTCTTATGAAATGCTGCATTATTCTAAATTTCATACTGTGAGAATTATACCAAATAAGGAAGATAAGACACCAGCCCCAAACAGCAGGTAAAGGTGACTGTGGAGATCGTGACCACATTTCCCTTGCTGCCTGGCATCCCCAGGCAAAGCTTTCTTAAGCACAAAGTCTGTATTGGTTACTATTAGGTCTATATTCAGATGCAGAACATGGGCTCTGTGGGACGCAGCATGGATTTACGGGAGGAAACAGAGGGGTACAGAGACAGAGTAAAATGTGGATGTCCTTTGGTGAGATGATATGAACAAGCATGCTGGCCATGTGTTGTAGCAGAGGGCTGATAGAACATCAATTGCTGGGTTCAAACTAAAATTAGAACCAGCAAAATAGCTTTGGATAACCCAAAGGGAGGATGTGTTTAGGATCTGTTAGAGCCAGACCATATGTGACTAGGTAGATTGTGTTTTACACTCAGAACTGTGTCTCTGCACAAAGCAGACACGTATATATTAGTTGAAGTCTTCATGTGAGCCTCCTGGGGAAATCATCTGTAAGGTTGTGTGTGTGTGTGTGTGTGTGTGTGTGTGTGTGTGTGTGTGTGTGTGTGTGTGTGTGTGTGTGTGTGTGTGTGTGTGTGTGTGTGTGTGTTGGGTGAATTACTCCTTGAGATTGATGTTTTCCTCAATTACTGTGGCTATTTGGAGGCAATTGGATACTGCAGTATTTATTTTTAAAATCTTAGAAGTGATCTCATATCCAATGACCTATAGAACATTTTTCTCAGCAATAACAGCATTCCTCTGAGATAGCAAAGTAGGCCATTAGAAGAAAAGGAATCATTTGTTGGTACATTAAATTTGCCTTGCTTAGAACAGAGGCTAGGATAGACACCAGGTTAGGGAGAGCTTTGTGAGAATAATGTGAGAAAATTTATGATCTAACAGAAATCAGATTTTTACTGGAAAAGGTCAGTTTTTCAGATCTGGTTTGTGTTGTTGCTGTTGTTGTTTCCTTGTCTCGACAGAAGTGAGAAGAGGGAAGTTGGAGTACACATTGTTGATTCTCTGCCCATGTCACATTCCCTTTGCCAAGGCAGCATACCATCCCAAGATTATGTAGTGTCTCAATAATGATTTAGAACATCCCTTTCTCTAGGGAACTGTCATCAGGATTAGGGTAACACCCAACTCTGTAGCAGGTCACATCAAATGCCTTGTCATGGAAAAGGGGTTGGAAGGGGTAGACACACACTATGGAAGGGGTAGACACACACTATG
>LZPO01036034.1:0-14617 GCA_001675575.1 Neotoma lepida | reverse complement strand
ACACACACTATGGAAGGGGTAGACACACACTATGGAAGGGGTAGACACACACTGTGCTAGGGGTAGACACAAACTATCCTGCCACTGCCTCAGTAACAGGCCAGGTCAAGGTCAGACTTGGCTCTTCCAAGGTTCTCTCTAGACCTCTCACAATTGTGCCCCACCCCACCCTAGAGCACTGGATCAAAGAATCAAGAGCACAGGAATTATGCCACGGAATCTTCTTGAAAGCCTAACTAAAAGCAAGGGCTTATTGTTTGAATCTTAGATGGTCTTTTATTAAAACACCTGGTACCAGATATTGGGGTAAAAGCTGAAAGATCAGAGAAGCAGAGCAAGTCACAGCCACCACCTATTACCTCACCAAATCCACGAATCCTCTGACTGAAATCCTCTGAGCCTTCGCCCGAAAGGGTCTCAGCTGAACTGCTTTAGTTCCTGTTTTCTCACACCTTATATACCTTTCTCCACCCTGCCATCACTTCCTGAGATTAAAGGCATGTGTGTTTCCCAGTACTGGGATTAAAGGTGTGTGCCACCACTGCCTGGCTCTGTTTCCAGTGTGGCCTTGAACTCACAAAGATCCAGAAGGATNTTTGCCTCCCCAGTGATAAGATTAAGGGTATGTGCCATGACTGNCCTCTATGTCTAATCTAGTGGCTGGCTCTGTCCTCTGATCCTCATGCAAGCTTTTTTAGGATATNCAATGTATCACCACAAGGGCTAGCTTTTCACTTGTCTTGGCATAATTTTTATAATCTCTATAATGCAAGCAGATCATTTTCATGACAATGGGGGCACAGACTCAGGTGACTAAATACTAAAGGGCTTCCTGGTCTATTAAAACACTGGTTAAAATCCATGGGAAATTATTTTAAGATCACTATAAAGGGAGAAAATTTTAAATGTATAACAATGTCTAAACAAGTCAAATGGTGAAATTTAAATAGTAACATCAGCATCAGCCATGTCTNGACAGTTAACAGCCACACATTGGATTTGGAAGATAACCATTAGTTATTTAGTGCAACAAATCACACAAAGTAGGTTCCATTTCATTTCTGTTTCTACTGACTGTTTGGGGGCAGCACACATTTCTTGACCACTCGGGCTTCTATTTTATTATATCTTGAATCTGCATGTCTAGAAAATCCCAGAGGTCTTCTCAGATTGGAACTGTCTTGACCATGAATGTCTGCCTGGAGCTGTGGTGGTTTTATACATGAAATCAATGCTGAGTTGAGAGCAGAGCACTCAGATGAAGGGCACCTGGAAAGTAACTGATGTCAGAAAGTAAGTTCACCAGGAATCCCTTAGTGTGCAATGTCCAGGAGATAGAACTATATGTGTCACAAGAGAGGGACAGAAAAGCATTCAGGAGGCCATATCACATGGACTACAATCCATAATGGTTGAGGTGGAAAAGATGGTATTTAGGCTTTCCTTTTCTTCTTTCCCAGTCCTCCTTTCCCACANCATGAGGGGGTCTGTTTACACTTGATGAAACCATATAAACTCCCTTCANTTCGGTGACACCAGTGTTCTGGAAAATACCAGCATTGACCATAGTGAAAGGACTTTACATATGCCATCCTTTGTCAAGAACATAGCCCCCTTCTCAAGACACTGCAAGTATCATGTCCTTTATGGAACAGCCCTCCATACACAAACAAGGTGAGCTTTCACGTCATTACTTGTTGGCTATAGCTGCATGACAACTTAGCACTGTTTTGTAGCCATCAATTCATCCTTCCTCTGCTCGTGCATCTCTTAAGGATAACCGCTGGGCCTTCGTCACACTGACTAACTTACCACTTTCCCCACTGTCCTGATACAATGAATAAGTCAATATGATGTCATGATTTGCCATCATGGGCTACTTTCTACACTGAAATCTTGATTTTTTTTTTCATTTCAAACTTTGCTTAATCTCTCTTTTTAATTTTTTCCCTTCTATTGAAAATAAATTGTTTTCTTACATAATATATCTTGATTACAATTTCCCCTCCCTCCATTCTTCTCAGTTCTTACCTACCTCCCCTCCCACCCGGATCCATCCCTTCCTGTCTCTCACTAGAAAACAAACAAGCTTCTAAGGTATAATAATAAAATAAAATATAATAAGATAAAACAAAACCAGAGTTGGACAAACAAGCAAACAGAAGGAAAAGAGCCTAAGGGAAGGCACAGGAAAGAGAAACCCACTCAGTCACACACTCCGGAAGCCCATAAAATCATAGAACTGGAAGCCATAATATATATGCAAAGGACCTGTAGTATAAAAAAAGAGATGAAAACATAAAGAAAATACAATTTTAAAAAGAGATAAAATAAAATAAAACAGAAAAAGAAAAAGAAAAGAAAAGCCCTTGACAGGACATTGTGAGACAAGGAACCTTCAAAGACGCTGTTGAGTTTATTTTCAGTTGGCCATCTACTGCTGGGCACACAGCCTACCCTTGGGGGTAGTTTGTTTCCCCAGTGAGACTCCCATGGAGAAAACTAAATTCATTTGAAAGTGCTTATTAATTAGAAATTGCTCTGGGTTAAGGATGGGGGCACGTGTCCACTTCTCCTTTTGGCTCTAGGGCCCCATCTGATGCTGATCATCCAGGCCCTGTGCACGCTGTCTCAGTCTCTGTGTATTCATATGTGTGTAGTGCATGTTGGTTTAGAGGACCTTGTTTTCTTGATGTCCCCCATCCCCTCTGGCTCTTACACTCTATCTTCTTCCTCTTCCACAGAGTTCCCTGGGCCCTAAGGAGAGGGATTTAATGGAGACATCCTTTTCAGGGCTGAGTGTTCCAAGGTCTCTCACTCTCTACACTCTCTGCATGCTGTCTGGTTGAGTATTTGCTCCCATCTGCTACAGGAGGAAGCTTCTATGATGATGGCTGAGCAAGGCATTGATCTGCTTCCCTAGCTAGTAGAGTGGCCTGCCTCCACTAAAATCTTTAACGTTGTATTTTATGTTTGCATTGATATAAAGATGAATGTAGTAAGTAATGCTATTCAACAAAATATTTTTATTTGACAAAAAGTTTAGTTTATTATTTGGATTTTAAAAATGAAGCTTTCTTATATGTTTCTAAAACTATTGTGGCATGCTGAGGGGAGCTGGAGTTCCAAATCTTGAATGAATGGCCAGAGCATTGAACAATGGAACTTTTCAGATAGATATTTACTTTTAATTATGTAAGATAAGTTAGTTTTCTTTCACCTGTTTGAGTAAGAAATAAATCGTTGATTATAAGTTCCTTTGAGTTTATTTTTACCTCATTAGTTATCTTTTAATCCATAAATGATATCATAGGAAATTTGCTAGAAATGAACATGAAAACATGAGTTGGTCCATTTTGAATAGCAATTTACAAAAGATGGTCAAAATTATCACTAGCAAGGCACCCTACTGTTCTTTGAATAGAATAAGAGAAATATATTAAGAATCAAAGGGAAAATTAATTTTATAGTATAGCATGAGGAATGATGAT
Organism: Neotoma lepida; assembly: GCA_001675575.1. Taxonomy (NCBI): domain Eukaryota; kingdom Metazoa; phylum Chordata; class Mammalia; order Rodentia; family Cricetidae; genus Neotoma; species Neotoma lepida. The sequence goes on along the minus strand of LZPO01036034.1, from coordinate 11,126 downwards.
TTCAAATAGCACTGTATATTATTAGTTCACAACTGCTATCTACAAAATGTCAAGAAAATTAGATTTCAGATGGTAGATGAGGTTTGCTTCACTGGAAAAAGACTTTTAATAAATATTAAGCATAAAAGTATTGAGGGATGATGAAGACTTGGTAATTAAGCATTGAACATTCGAGGATCCATCTGACAACAAAGAAATGAAGACACAGAAAATGGGCAAGTGCTACTAACAGGAGGGNTGGAGTCACTGTCTTTGTGCTAGAAGGAAGGAAGTGCATCTACTAGGAAAGTCTCTCTTCACTCTTTCTATGTGGCTAGATGGATTGCAGAACAGGGTAGGTATGATTTTAGAGACAATGGGGTTTTAAAAGCAAAGCAAGTGCTTAGCAACCCACTCCATTTAATATCAAAAAATGATGCATTCAACATCCCTGGAAATCACTAAATAGCAATGACTGTGGTAACTCTCAAGATAAGAGAAACTCAACCATGCACCAAACAGCCCATTCTGTTGAATCTAATCCTAATGTTTTTACAGTGCTGTTTGTGTCAAGCAGAAAATGTATCACTCTCCAACCAGAAGTTCACAAAGATGAAAATTGGTGTGTACAACATTTAGAGGAATGATGGGTAGAACAAGATTGATTCAGCTTCCAGATTACCCTTAGGCACTTGGGACATTTTGTTTTGTTCACCTAAACTGCTTTTGACAGGCATCATTCAAGTAGTACAGGTACTGGACTGAATGGAGNGTTTTCTGTCGGGGAAACCTGAATATGGATCCTGGCTCACACATTTATTAGCATCTGTATGACCTCAGAGAAGTAGCTTAAACCCTCAGTCTCATTTCTCAGTTCCAAAACCTTGATGGCTGAGTGGATTAGAAGTAATATATGTAAAACACCTTGCAGAGTTCTGGCCACAACATAAAGACAGATATGAAGGTAGGCAGGCAGGCAGGTTGGTAGGCAGGAAGTAGACAGATGAGGACATAATTAGATAGGTATGTTTTCTGTACTATGAACTAAAATTTTCATATTTCTACAGTGCTGTAATGAAAGATAGTTGAGTCAATCCATAGCCCTTAGGTGATAGCGCCAGCTCTGTAAAATGAGGTAAAAAAAAAATCACTTAATCTGGCCCATTTCATCACTGATGATTAAACAGACAGAATTGACAACACACAAAAACAAGAAAACTAGATACACACTTGCTTTACAAATCTGATTGATCAATGTTGTCATATATGTGGATGATGAATACATTTGCAGATTTATCTAGTAAGGCAATACTTAAATGTTTGTTGTGTGTCTCCTTTTCCCAGGGTCCCCATGATTATCCTTTCTCTGATACCTTTGAAGGATCTAGATCTCCCTGCACAGATCTCATTTGTGAGCTTTGATTCCACATTGTCCTGTGATTTATTGCTGTGATACTCAAAGCGCTTTCTCAACAATGCCATGCTGGTTCTTTATGACTGAGTAAAAACAAAATAACTTTGCTTATATTTTATAGTGGTGAGTCTACAACATTTCACTTCTAGGTGGAAAATAAACAAACAAACAACAAAAAAAAACTATATAAAGTCACTCCCTGANTGTATGGGTTATTTGGATTCTTTGTTGGTTTGTTTGAATATAGTTCTGATTTCTAAATAGCTATAAGACTAGAAAAGAAACTTAAATTTGCAGCACATTATTGAAATATTCAAGATGAAATTACTTGTATTTCTGAGTCTGGAAAAACAGATCTGGGTGAAGTTGCTTCACAGCAAAGTACCACCAAATTTCACAGCTTAAAATAATAAATACGAGGCTGAGAAGATAGCACAGTGGTTAAAGCACTTGCTAGGCAAGTGTGAGGACCAGAGTTTAGATCCCCAGAACATAGTCTGGCTTGGCTCCTCACTTGTAATCCCCCTGCAGAGAAGGCAGAGACAATGGATCCAAGAGTAAACTGGCTATCCAGATTACCTGTAGTGGTGCGCTCCGGGTTTNATTCAGTTGACCCTGCCTCTGTACATAAGGTGGAGAGGCACAGTCTGTTGTCAACCTTGAGCCTCCAGGTGTGTGTGCACACACATGCATATGCACCCACACANAAATAGGACCACTCCTGTGTACACACATGCATGCCACACACATATACACATGAAAGAAGGGGAGAAAACAAAACATATATTGTCTCAGAGATTTGGAGGTCAGGAATCATGACGGTATACTTACGCTTCAGGCTCAAGTACAGTAGAGCTGCTAATGGGGCTGGGAACCCCCTTCTACTACCTCTAACAAGACTGTTATTCAGCTCANTTGTGACATTCTGACCATGATGCCTTCTCTGTAGACTCTTGTGTCCTCAAGACACAAGAGCGGGTGATGAGAGAGGGAAGAGATGTAGGTAGAGGTTGGTAAGTGACTCCCAGAGCAACAGAATGTAGAAGATAAAGGTCACAACATTTTTTTTTTTTTGCAACTGTCTCTCAGTGGGTCATCTCATCCTTTTATTTTTCTGTTTGTTTGAAGGGCATCACTGTTCCAGCTTCATTCAAGACAGGTGAAATGAAACAAAAGTGTGAGTACAGGGAGACAAGGATTGCTTGTAGACCTTTCAGAGGATGCTGCAAAGAGAAAGACACCTGGGCTTATAATTATTCATATTTTCTTGATCCTCATACTCTCACCATGCTATGCNTTTTCTTCACTGACAATCTTATTGTACTATCAGAAACTAGGTACTTATTACATTCATTGTATCTATCATAGAAAGAGATCCTGATGAAGCTAACTCCCATAGAACACTCAGCCAAACACAGTCTTTTGCCACATGGAGACCTGTAGCACTACCAAGCTCCTATGATGGGGCACACACTGGGCTAGATATATTTACAAGGATTTTTTATATTTTCCACACACATCTGACATGAAGCCCTGTCACTCCAAAACACAGATTGAAGATGAAATCAAGAATTAGCACATGGCCTTACACATTGAAAATGGAATCAGAATTAAAACTAAGGCAATGGGAAGGTGTTTCTAAACTCATACCCTGTCAACAAGTACACTAGAGCATACCTTGTGTCACTATGTATTTTCCCAAGAAATGTTCAGTAAACAAACACCACAGTTTTGAGATTCTGAAGGGCATTACATATACTACTGATGTCCAAACAGCGACAATAATACACACTCCATTCCTGTACATAAAAATAATCATAAATAAATGTGTGTGAATGTATGTGTATGTGTATGTGTATATACATATATGTTTATATATATATGGTTTGAATATTCATGTGTCAGAAACTTACAAGATAAAATAAGCAGTCTACTTACTACTAAGTTATATTTAATATTTCCCACCCTATGAGTTGTATCAGGTTAGCAAATAAATGTTAATTTCTTCATCTGTCATTTTTGCAGAGCATCTGAGGCATTTTGCTGTGAGGGCATAAGAAATAAGAATTAGACTGAGACTCAGACAAACTGGCTTTAGCCCTGGCTTTGGCACTTATTTCCAGCACCGTGACCTTGGGCGATATGCTTAGGCTTTCTAAGCCGGTGCTTCTTATTTTTCTACTTCAGCTGAGATTTCTTGAGTATCTTCTACAGGCCAGACTGCACTGATCCCCTTTGCATAAATCATCTCAATTTGTAAAATGTGATAACAATGCCACCTAGCAGGGTTGCTGTGACGACCACGGGGGTAATACATATGCAGAGGCTTTGGAGAACACAGACTCATACAAATACTAGGGTGTGTCATTTCTCTGTTTTCCACATCAGTGCTTTCAAATGATAAAACTGTAATTTTGACCTTAGAAACAACTGCTCATCTAGTTTTATTCTCTAGCTAAATGATCCAGAGGTAATTTCAGAGTTATACTGATCTTCTCCAAGCTCGACTTTAAACCTATTGCCTCCCTGCTACATAAACAAACAAACTTCAAAACTTGAATAATATCCAGCACACTCATATGATGCATAAATCTAAGGTCTTCTACAATCTAGCCTGAAACTATTGTTCAATTTTATTTCCCATTATGTGTTCTGCATCGGATTTTCAACAAAGTGAATAACTAGCTATCTTCCTACTCAACTCCAGGACTCTGGGCTGGGGAGGTAGCTCAGTAGCGAAAGTGCTTGCTACACAAGAATAAAGACCTGAGTTCAACATCCAAAATAAAAAGCAAGGAATATGTGTGATCTCAGTACCAGGAANGTAGAGACAGAGGATTCCTGGTACTCACTTGGTAGCCAGTCTAAACCAATTGGCAAAGTCAATGACAAAACTTGTCTTAAAATAAAATAAAATAAAACACATAGAGAGCAATTGAGAAAGACACTCAACATGGACCTCTCTTTCTTTTGTGCATGTACATGCACATGCAAGTACACACATGTGCATGTGTATGAACACACACACACAAACACACACACAGAGTAGAATAAAATCATGTCCAAGACGGTGAGTGATTCCTTATGTCTTGTGCTGAGTGGAACTTCCTCTCTCTAGCATTTTCAACTCATAATACTCATGAAACAGAGAGCACCCTGTGTGGACTATGCTGTGCCTCAGACCTTATAAGTTACAATATTTCCCTTCCCTGTAGTATTGATCACTCTATACACAGACCTATTGCAGGAACTTTAGCCATTGGCTTTGATATGATAGAGGTGCATTCCCATATATTCAGGGTGAATTTGTTGAGTCCCTATGTTATGACAGAACCTGTTAGAAAGTACAGACAAGAAACACCTTCTCTATGGGAGCGCACAGCCTGATGCAGAGGACAGACAACACTTCGAGCATCTCCATGTCTCAGGTACAGTGTAGGAAATCCTTCATGTGGNTATCTCTGCTTCTATGCTTGTACCTCGGCACAGCAGCTACNGTGAACCATCTAGAATTTACAGCACACAATGTCACCTATGTGTTAAAAACATTCCATGGGATACTCATTCTATTCAGGGTTTTATTTGCAGTAGTCTAAAATATCTTATATATCTACCCTTTTGATATCCTCCTGGCTTTGTTTCTTACTATATATAGTATTTCCTTATGTTTTTCTACTCAGGCCACACTGGCCTATCATTATCCCTCAGTTTGCCTGGTTCAGACTCTCCCCCTTTTGCATTGATCACTCTCTTTAGCTGGAAAGATATTCTCCAGATGCCTGCTTGGCCACAGATGCCTGCTTGGCCAATCCTCACCTCTGTTAAGTCTTGGCTCAAATGTTTCCTTCTCAATGGAGCCTGAACCACTCACACTATTTAACTTGCTATATGGCCACATTAGTTTACTCTCCTTAGCTACCTTTTTACATGGAGTTGTTCCCTTCTAGCCCTTCTGTGATTTAGTGTACATTAATTTTCAGCTATTAGGTTACGCCTTTAGTTCCAGAACAGCAGAAGAAGGAGTATAGTATGTCATTCACTGATAGGTTCTATGGATCTAGAACAGTACATAAGAAAAGTAGGGCCTCAATGTTAGCTTTATAATTTCTATACTTTTCAAATACTTCACTCTGCATTTAAAGTCAGGAGAAATCTAATAATAATATACTAATGGGTCACTTTTGGCTCTTTACCTTTTCTTTGCAGCATTTTCAAGGCGAAAGTTTCTATTCTTCATTTTAATCTTTTATGTTTATAATTGTATTTATTTTAAACAGGTTGTGTATGCTTGTGTGTGTACGTGTCTAGGTGTGCATTTCTGTGTATCTGTGTAAAACCTTTCAGTACTTCAGGTATTATTTTGTAAACATTTGATGTTTTCAAAAACATTTGCTTTTAACTTTTACAAAAGTCACCTAAGTGTACACTAACTNCATGTTTTTCAGGCCTCTTTTTTGTACATAAGGCATTGACAGATATCGTGGGTATTTGTTGTTGGCAAAACAATACATTTAAAAATATATTAAGGAGGTAAAATCAATGCAACTCAGCAAATAATAAATGGGCACCTACCGTCTGAAAGTGTTTACAGGTTTTACAAACATGGAAAAAATACTTCTGCTCTAAAATTGCTTATAACCTCTTGGGTGAGAGAAACATATAGACAGCTCACTGTAAAATAAGACAAATGAAAGGCAAGGCAAAAGCCTACAAAGCAGGATGGAAGAATCACTGAATTGTGACCATCTAGAAAGAAGTATTCATCTTCCTGTGCTCTTTACCAAACCCTGCCCTGCACAAGCTCCCTCAATAAGCAGGTTAATATTCAATTAACCAGAAAGTCAGTTAAGCGGTTACCTTGCTCCTCAACTCCTCCACCAAGAAAGGTCTAGCCTTCTTCATTCTTTTGTGCATTTTACAGCATTTGTGTGGCACAAAGACGATGCATGTAATAACTGGAGCTTGCCTTTAAAGCCTAACAGCTATTCACTTACTTGGCCCCTCTGCTCCCTGTCCTTTCCCAACCGTGATGGATTAAGACAGGGGCTACTCTGAGTTCCTTTGTGAAAAGTTATGCCCAGGATGACTGATTGACAAGTGGAGGTTTTTTTCTTTTTCTGGACGAAAAATATTTCCAAGGTCACGCTCCTTGTATTTGCAAAGAGCCCTGAAAGCTCCAGAGAGTGAAGAGTCAAGATTGACTTCTCGCTGATGACGGCAACCTTCCTGACAGGACAAAGCAGAAGAAAGGGGAGATGGAGGCTGAGATGCAGTGTCAGGAGAACAACCAAGGAGGATGGTTTCAAAATGGGACGTTAGATACCCTGCTGGAAGCTGTAGTTATTAGCTAGAGGCTGCAGAAACTGACAGACCTCAACCCCAGTCAAAATAGAGGCTGGAATNACAGNTGCCAAAGGGGGTGGCCGAATTTCACTGTAAAGATGGCTTTCTATTAAAAGACCCAAAGCCTCTCAGGGTTTCTATCGACTTGTCATTTCTCTAGCATTACACTACATATGTCTGGGCACATGTTTCAATTCCAGGGGGGAAAAGCCATATTTCTAATACTCGTATTCATATGCAGACAAACTATATCTGTATTCTAATATTCATCTTGATTTATTCATAAGGGTCTGCAAAATTCATGCTTCCATGAGGAAATGTTTTAGCTCTTCATATCTCTTTTGCGGTCATTTTTTAAAACTGCATGACTAAAAGGTAGGAGTTTCATCTTGCATTCCCTCGTGGAGCAAGAATGAGTTCTAGACACTTTAGGTCTTCATTTCTAACAACAAAGTCCTGGATTTTGAAGAGGGGTATTTTTATCCCTGGGAAATAATCTTCTTTAGAAAAAAACATAGCTGCAGAAAAAAAAAACTAGTTATATTGGTATGTGTTTAAGCCTTTATATTGAGAAGGGAGATTATTAGCATAGTGGTTTGAGAAAATAAGTAGGATTCCTGTTTAATGAAACCCATTTTCATTACTGCCTTGCTCCGTGACTAGATAGCCAAAGGCGGGAAGGGAAACAGAAGCAGGAGCTGAGTGGGGCTGCCTGAGAGGCTGAAAGGAATGAGCTGATTATTCTGAAATCACAGAGAGACAAAGTGAGAAGCTGGTGGATTATGTGGACACAAGAAAGTGATGAAAGGGTCTCTGATAGGATGCCATGAAAAGGGTCAATTCCAATAGNACTCAACCACACATCTGACAGAGTTTTTTTCTAACCCAAACTGATGATTAAGGTGTGGAAACCTCTCCTATCCATAATTTTATTACCAACAAGCATGACTTGTACATCAGTGAAAATGAAAACTTAGATTTCACACTGTGTGATTCTTGGGAATTCATATCACCTTGGACAAAGCCTGGTTTATAACCAGAGTTCAGAAGACACAAGGAAACTATGTTTGTTTAGCTTTGCACAAAGAAAGTAGCAAACACACAGGCACCATAAATTGTTAATAAGGATATAAACAGGCATTTAAAGGGAAAAATTCCATTTACTAGTGTATGTTTAGGGAGCAGCCTTTAAACACAGAGGCAAACCAACCAAGGGTATACGATCTGGCTTGTCCCTCAAAAAGTAACTTCCTAGCATGACAGCCCTGCCTGGCAACTCTAAATAAAAGGATAAATACACTTCACATTTGACAGATATTAACAGGTGTGATTCAATAATTTATGTAAAGGGTACAGAGTTATTCAAACAAATGAAGTTATAGAAATGGAAAGTATCATAAAATTTCACATCCATATATCCTTCATGATGCCCCAGTTGTCAAGCAAGATTTGTACGGAAGTATTTTCCCCATAAATCATTTTCCAAACATAAAGTTAGAAATCTCTGTGCCCTGAAAAACATGAGGAAGAGCCACACTCTGTAATTAGCTGAGAACAGAGCAGTGCTCGTCACTCCTCTAACACCAACACTGTCATCCAAGCCTCCAGAAACATTCAATCAAGCCTTTCTATTGTTTACAAATCAGATGCAGACCCAAATAGTGCAAGGTTAGAGTGTTCTTCAGAGAGCTGCACTTCTGGCACAATGTCACAGCAAACTGGAAACGCAGAGACTCAACAGCCTCTCTGTTGTTCTTCCCACTCTTGCCGCTTCTAGATTTTCTGCTACATTTGCTCTTTTTCAGGTGGAGCTGACAATTCCGAGGTCACACTGGGTCTTCAGTGGCAAGCTGACAGTGGGACATGGCTGTTGGAGCTAAGTTACTAATAAGTGAGCCCGTGGAGTGCCGTTTCATTAGCGACTGCTTCATTAAAAGCATCACCTCTGTGAGGTACTCATTGTTCTTTGCCCAGCCTGGCCCCTGCCTTGAAGCCTTAAAAATAAAGAAACCATGCTAGCCTCATGAAGCTCTGGGACCAGCTAATTAGTGGCCCCCTTCCTGCAGTTCTTTCCTTTCTACGGCACAGGCGAGAGCTCCCCCTCACACAACTGTAATTATGAATGGACTTGTTTCAAAGAAAGGAAAAGAAGACAGGAGATACTACACCAGGTCAGGAGGCAAAACCACAGGTCGAGGTCTAGGGGTTAGAATTCAGTAACCATATTGTTGGTACTTTTTGGTGGCTCTTATAAGTAGCTGAGTCCTTGGCCCTAGATTAAAAAAAAAAATCCACCATTTACCACTTACTATCTCTGTAAACTCAGGGAAAATACTTACTGTTTCCCAACCTCGCTTTGCATTTGTGAAATGGATACCAGAATGTTGTAAAATGGGCACAGTCAGAGCATTTATTTCATATGGTGTAACTCATATTAATCACTTAACACAAATTCCTACCTCTACTATCTGGTATAAAATTCAGCACCAACATCCCTAAAATAAATGAAATATTTCTTTCCTAGAAAGTCTACTAGAATATTCTGCATCACCAATGCCCTTGTGCCTTCAGACTGAGGTTTGTCTCTAAATCTGCAAGTTCCCACTGATCTCTCCTTCTCGTAGCGCTCACTGATCTATGCTATCCCCCCTTCAGATCAGAAAGGCCTCAAAGACAAATAGGACTGGAAACAAAGTCACATGCTCTCAGAAGGCTTGCTAAGAATGTCATCCACCCATAGGACTCACACAAGCCAACTGAACACGATGTGGAATAGATAGAAGCTCTACCTGCAAAGTCCTTCATCTAGTCTTTTAACACATGTTTAAAACTTTAGCTATATATGACGTACAATAGGGATAGAGTGGTGAACAAAGCATAAATTCATTATAGTTGTGATTAAGTCTAGTCCTAGAGCTGTTTTCCTTAGGGAATAATCTTTAGGAAACTAGTGTTGCTTCTTAACTAATATGTGTGTGTGTTTGTGTACTTACATATATGTATACAATTCAATAATAACCACTTTTTCCCCCACTCAGGGTCTATGTATCATCAGGACAGTTTTGCTTCAGATTCTTAGTTGGCTATGCTGGGCTGCCAACTTCAGGTCGGGGTTAGGTCACTATTTTATATCTTTCTTTGAGATCCAGGGTAAAGCTGCAACTGGAATCTAGAACACTCTAAGCGGAGGAGTCCAAGCGCTAAACCCACACTCCAAGTGTATGTAGTACTGTTGCTGATGTCATATCCCCTAACTGTCAGTAGATTAAAGGAAGTCACATGACCAAATAAAACATTAACAGGATAGGAAACTTCATTTTCTCTAGCTCTTTGCAAAGTCACATGGCATCCAGAATAAGTACAAAACAGGGGGAGTCCCATATACCTCAGGTGACAATCATGTTCAAATCTGAAAAAACAACCAGGATTAGGCATATGGAGGGGATTGGGACTAAGGTGTAATCAATTATTCTCAGATACTACTTTCTGTGCTACCTTGCTATGACTTAGATAATAACTAATCACCCTTTCTAGCCTTCCTGTCATGTTCCTCTNAGTGATAGGACACACTTTCGGATGACTATATGGAGCGATGGGGTACATTCCATTTCTAAAGAAAATTCTTTAAGCCCCAAGGAAGCATAGAAGGACTCTGGAAGCATTACAAATGGCAGTACTCATTCTCCATAATTGAAATGTATGAGTACTGAGGAACAAGGGTAAAAGTAGGATTTGTCTATCTATCATTGTGACAAATGGGCAGTTTATTGCTTATCATTTGCTCAGCACTGCAGGAAAAGGGTGTAAGTTCAGAAAAATCTATTTCCCACAGAGCAATTATCAATTTTAATATTAAATTTTAAAATGATTTTTAATTTATCAACTGGTCCCCGAATTCAGGATTGTAACTGTCAGATCTCTGCTGTAGATAATAGGCTGACAGCGGGTCCTATCCAAAGTCCATAGATAATGAACATTTTGTAAATCTGTAATGTAGCTTTTTCTTTTTCCTCGTTGTAAATTAATTGATCTTCTAGCCATTAGGGAAACCATCAGCTGCCCTACATTTCTCTCTGTCTCCTTCACTTTTTGGTTCAAATGCAAAACCAAACACTTCTCAATAAAGCCCAATTTTAATTAAAGACACCCTGGTCCCTAGAAAATTGAAATCTTCCTGCCTCACTGAGATGGAAAGGTTTTGGCTTTGATGCTCTGTTTAAAAAGGAAAAAAAGGTTATAAAACAGAGGTGAGTGATTCTGAAGTTCTCAGAGGTCGGAAAAGTGTTGATCTCCTTTTGTCCCTCATTCTCTTGAGAGTGGGACTCCCTTCTTCTTTACCATTCAGTATCTAAGAGGTAATTCTGCATTCAGTAAAACCACACATCTAAGT
>LZPO01036033.1:10250-28754 GCA_001675575.1 Neotoma lepida | reverse complement strand
TCTGTCTGTCTGTCTGTCTCTCCCCAGTGCTATTGATTGAACTCAGGACCTTGCACATGCTAGGCACATGCTGTACCACTGGGCACCATCCACAGTCATAACCCAGAATTCCTTTTTGCTCTTGAGCTAAACTGTTTCCACCCCAAGTGCCTCTGTTATAGCACTGAAAATCTTGTGTGTAAACAAGCCATGTAATAAGCTTTGTAGTTAACTGTGCTATTTCTCCAGCAGGCCTCATGGGTCTAGATCTAGATAGCTTTGGAATGTAGCACCAAATGCCATACTTGGAATGCAGTAAGTAGACCTAACATACTTTGGGGGAAAGGGGCTGTGACTCGTAAGGAACAATATTATTTTAGAGTTTTTCTGACCTCTATGGAGCTTGTCAGCTTTTTACTGTACTCTTTGTACCAGAGTCTTCATATCTGAGGGACACTTGTGTACACTCAGAAATTGGGGCCATTGAGGTGGTTCATGGGCCATTGTCACTTCCTTGCCTCTCAGAAGAATGATTCCATTCTGAGAAATAAGTTTGCCTGGTGTGGCAGCATGCACAACAGAAAGATGGGAAGTAAATTCCTGTGTCCACAGTCATCTCATCACGAAGCAAGGGCATCATAGTGTCAGATCTCTTGGCAAAAATCAATGGCTGTTAACTGATAAAATCACAGGGTCTGTTAGGTGGCAGTGCCTCAAGAGAAGCAGAGAGCTGCTTCATTCCTGGGTGTGTGATTTGGAGCCTGTTGGCATCCAATGCCCTCACCCACTGAGGCTTCAAACACTCAGGGCAGTCCTTACCAAGACAGACATAATCTCTCCTTGTGTGTATAGTGGTGCCTATTGATGTTTATGGAGTTTGGAATGGAAGTCATTTCTAGAAATTGTGGAGATAGATGGACGGGACATAAAGTATCTTCTGGGGTGATGGAAGGGCAGTGTGTGGAAAAACATGTGCTGGTCATGTATACGTAGCTGTTTGTATGTGTAAAAGTACCATTGAACCCTAAGCTGAAGACAAATATACTTCATGTCCCTTGTGCAGGAAGTCACTTTGGAAAATTTATATTCCATCATTGAAGAGCCAAGGAGGCAGGGAGTCGATTCTTAACGCTTACTCAAAATAACCCTGTGACTTACAAGCCACCTTCAGATGTGAGTGCTCTGTAACTAAAAGGCCACCTTCAAGTGTGCCTGCTCATCAGGCATACATGTGGTCTGTGTAAAACTGAGCTGCAGAATTTTAGGTTGGGCCCTTTTCTTTCTTCCTCCTAAGTTCTCCCCAGCCATACCCCCACNCTGCACTGAGTCTCTAGGGGTGACTTTCACTTCATCGAACTTGTACTTGAAGTACTGATGTAAAGTACAGTCTGCTCCTGCACAAAGTCACTCAATGAGAGATCAAGCATTGTTTTTGAGATTGTGCCTAGACTGGATAGTCAAGGTTTTTTTCCCTTGTTATTATTTTCTGAACAATATGGAATTGCAGCTAGTCATATTGTGTGTCACATTTTGAGTTCATTTAAATAGTGTGGGCAGAAACGGGTGTGTGATACTATGCCATTTGATGTCAGGGACCTGGAACACGTGGATTTGATGTTTGGGTGCTAGAGTAGAACCAGTCCCCTGTGGGTTTCAGAAGATACATATTTGTCTTTTCAAATTGTCATAAAATACATACATAGTTTGCTATTTTAACCATTGTGGAGTGTACATTTTGGTATTGATTGCATTTACAGTCCTTTACAGAACCACCATCAATTTCCTAAACTTTAATAAAATCACTTTAAACAGAGTCTTCATGAAAACAATAACTCCCCACTCTCACTTCCACTGGCCCCTGTTGACCTCTCTGCTATGTTCCACCTTTCTGAAGTTGCCTGTATTGGATATTTCATATAAATGAAATCATATAGTATCTGTTTTCCTTTGTCTGACTTATCTCATTGGCATAATGTCCTCAAGGTTTATCCATATTGCTGCATATATCAGAATATCAATTTTTTAATGACTAGCTAATATCCTGTTGTGCATAGGCATTTGCTACATTTTGCTTATCCATCTGTCTGTTAAGGACATGTGGGTTGTGTGATGGTCAATTTTTTTGTCAACTCAACACACACTAGAGTCATTTGGGAAGAGGGAAGCTCAACTGAGGAATTTCCTCCATCAGAGAGGACTGTGGCCTTGTCTGTGGGGGCATTTCCTTGATTAATTACTGATGTGGGAGAGCCCAGCTTACTGTGGGCAGTGCTGCCACTGGGCATAAGAAAGCAGAGTGAGCAAGCCATGGAGTGCAAGCCAGTGAGCACTGCTCCTCTGTTATCTGTGCTTCAGTGCCTGCTTCCAGGTTCCTGCTTGAGTTTCTGCCTTGAGTTTCTTCTCTGGCTTCCCTCCGTGATGCACTGTTGTAATCAGTAAGCTAAAGTAAGTCTTTCCTTCCCTAAGTTACTTTTGATTAGTGTTTTATCACAGCAACAGAGAAGCTATCACAACAGGTTATGCACACATTTGGGCTGTGGTGAATAATTTTGCAATGGATATTAACTAAGTGATGCCTTTAAAAGTTATATAAAAATTNAAAACTGTTACCATTGCTAATTACCTGACCTTTAAGCCTCAACTAAATATTACCTCCTCGGTGGAGTCTCTTGGGTTCCTCTTGCCATCTCTGCACTCAATGAATTGTTTCTTTCCTTCTTGAGTACCCCAGGTGGTGCCTCTTGTCTGGACCAAGGGAGATCAGGTCAAGGCAGTCTGAGAAAGGGCAAGACTGGCAAATGAAAGAAGTAAGTCTAAATGGGTCATCCTGATAAAAGAGTTGAAGGTCTATCTTAAGGGAACCAGAGAATTGGAGTTTCGGATGTTGAGACCTGGAAACAAAATGACCTTTTCTTGGTGGTGCTGGGCAGACATAATGGCTTTCATGAGTCCAGGTACAGTGAGTTTTCCTGCCACCATACTCAGTCCTTATTTGCATGCCCCCCACTGTTGCACATTCAATACAAAGTCAAGGCTATAATATCTAACTTAGAATTTCTAGCCCTGAGCTTGGCACGCAGTAGGTACTTGAATTAGTTTAAATATATCTGCTTGCTCTGACAGAGCGAATTTAGTGGCCTACTGCCTAAGACTGGGTTCCTAAGAAATAGACTTTGGGTGTATGTCGGTGTTCAGAGGGCATGCTTTATTGGTTCTTGGGGAAAATGCAGCGAGTTATGCATGACACAGTTACAGCAATCTCAGGCGATCCCATGGAGTTCTGGATCCATGCATGTATGCTCATTCAGAGTTGGCCGTGCATATCAGCAGAGGGACCAGGACTTTGTTCCTTTCTGAGAATCAATAACTAGGTGCAGTTAATTCCCAGGAAGGGAAATGATGCTGTAGAAGAAACTTGTCTTCAGACAAGGGAGTTACTCCTGGCAGTTAAAAAGTAGGGGGAGGGATGCTCTCATCCTGCAGCAAGAGAACTGAAGGGCCCAGCATGCCAAAAGTGTGCCACCAGTTTTAAAGAACCAAGGTCCTTCTAGCTTGTTGAGCGGCTATCCCTCAGGCATTATACAGTCAAGAAAGCTTACCACATCTGTGTGCCAAGAGGAAGGGAACATCATGGCCTACACTTGGCATGACTGCAAAGCCTCACAGGTCCCTTCTACTGATTTGTTATTGGCTCAACTAGCCAGGGGCACACTATTTTTGTACATGAGGCCTGGGTCTTAGTTCTTCATTGTTTGTCCCTATAAGGTACACTGGAAGGAAAGCAAAAATGTGAAGAGTGGTTCTTGGCATCTTTTTTATGTATTGTTGTTCAAGTTTTCTAGAATAAGTGCATGGAACTTTGTAATCAGGATAAATATCATTAAAAGATACAGATTATAGATAATATAATTGATGGAAGGAGATGGACTTTTAAAATTCTTTTTGGTTTCTGTATCAAATATGGAAACCCCAGAGAGGAAAAACTAGGTAGACACTCACACTTAGTAAATAGTCTTCTTGGCCTATGGAAATTTTTTCTCCTCCTGTTTTTTGGCCAGTTTTTACAAGTCATTACATCTGTCCTTAGTTCAAAATTTAGTCACACTTCCTGGGTGCTTTTTCAAGTTGGGAACCTTCATATGAATAGTTAAGAGTCCCTGTGTACAGATAACCTTAATGGGGATTAGGGTCATTGTTTACAGTGACTGCTGGATTTTACCTAGAACGGGAACCTAACAATAAATATTATTGGGAAAACCACTGGCTTTAAGGAGTCAGGGTTGGGCCTGATGTTTTCTGCTATGGGTCCCTGTGTAGACAGGATTAATTTAGTTGAAAAGACAGAGAATGCAAGGCTAAAGATATTTTCTTTATTAAATCTTGCTCCCTTCCCTCACCTCTTCACTTGCGCTCTTAGATTTGTTTAGGCAAAGACACTGTCACGTTCTATTGGTAATAAATCTTGCTTAATTTTATGGTCTCTTGATGGGTTCGGAATAATCTAAATTCTATGACTGTCTGGAAATCATCCACAAGCCTGTCATAAATTGTTTTGCTACATGGACAATTTTTAAGTAACTGACTGTTTATTATGGAAAATTTCGAGCAACCGCAAAATAGAGAGAATAATATAATGAATCTCATGTAACCTTCAACTTACTTCAAGAATTATTAACATTTGCCAATCTTGTTTCTTCTAACCCCTCCTCCCACTTTCCTTCTGGTGCTAAGGATCAAGCCTAAAGCCTTAGTGCCTATAAGACAGATGCTCTACCACCACCATACAGGAAAAATTGGAAGTCCTTCATTGTACATGTACATTGTACATGTACATCCACACACAGCACTCTTTGGGACTGCCTCACAAGACTCT
This sequence comes from Neotoma lepida, assembly GCA_001675575.1. Lineage (NCBI taxonomy): Eukaryota > Metazoa > Chordata > Mammalia > Rodentia > Cricetidae > Neotoma > Neotoma lepida. The sequence goes on along the minus strand of LZPO01036033.1, from coordinate 23,902 downwards.
TTGGAGGACTGCTGGTGGGGAGGAATATTTTTGATTTTACAGCAGAAAATTTCCTTGAGCCAGTAGGTTGCATGTGCCAAGACAAATTAATTTTTCCATTCATAGCCTTAGAAGTGGTCCTATGTTGTAGGCCAGTTGCAGTGTTTTATTTTAATCCATCTGCCCTCATCCAGCAGGCATTGCTAGCCTTTGAATGAACAGAGAAGCCCTTGGCCGGAGTTAGGGAACAAAGCCTTTCCTCCTGCCCGTTACGACATACAAACATAGCCATGTTCCTCAAGATTGATGATGGTGCCACAATGTGCTCCCACTCCGTTTTTCCAAGCAGTGACTTGAAGTTTGCAATGCCTTTCTGGATGCTGGATTTCAAGGGATAGACAACAGAGGTCTGGGATGCACCTAGTGACTGTCTCAGCCATGCTTAATTTCATCCTGATCTCTATATTTTAAAAGTTTTCCTTGGGCTACAATATGCATAACATAATATTTTTAACTTAATCATTTATTGTTAATGATACTCACATAGTTGTGCAGCCAGTACATAGAATTTTCATCTTGCAGACAGAGACTCCTTATCCACTGAATAATTCCTCCCTTCCCAAGCCTTGGAAATTCCCATCCTTTTTTTTTTTTTATATAATTCCACAATATTTGACTTTTTGTAAGCAGCTTATTTTACTGATTTTATAATCTCAAGGGTTTTCAATGTTATGACATAGGTCCAAGTTTCTTCCCTTTGTAAGGTGTGTTGCTATTCCATTGTTTGTATAGACCACATTCTGTTTGCCTGTTTATCTGTCAATGGCACTTGGGTTGCTCACACATTTTGAGTGTGGGGGATAGTGTTGCTATGAACACGGGTGTGTGTAAAATGTTTCTTTTTTAGGTGAGCCCCTTTGCTTTGTTTAGAATTTGGTTGCTCTTCGTTTCCACTTATTTCTGCCCTCCTCACCTAAGGTCACTGTAGGACCGATAATAGCATATCATCAAGGATGTCTTAGGTTTTTCTTTTCTTGGCCTGCTGTGAGACTTANCATTACCATGACTACCTCTTCACAAAGTACCTAAGACACAGTGTGTGCTCAGCAGGTACTTATTAAACAGGTGGGTGATTAAGTGCAGAAAAATTAAATTAAAGGGAATAAAAGGTGGTTCTCTTCCATAAAACCATTGACATTCCAGGATACGTGCCATCTTTGGGTGTATCCTTGCATGTGTCTCTTCCAAACACTGGTCCATGTCCCTATATAAGTTAGCAACAGATTAATGTAGCTATTCTTCTCTGTACTTGTGGTCAAAATGTACAAGCACAGTGTATCCCTTATTACCTGCATTTTCTCCAAGGTTTGAACATAGTAGTATCTCAATACATTTTCACAGTTTATGACAAACTGGTGAATAGATGCATACATAAGGGAACAATCTCACAAATGAGCCAACAAATGTGTGCTTCGGTGATTGTCACAGCTCTTGAGAGCCTTCATTGAGATAGGAAAGAGAAATGGCTGTAAAGGAAGAGGGGGTGTAGGTCATTCTCTCATTGGACAAATACCTCTGGCTGTGAACACTGCAGTTCATCAGTAAGTCCAGCAGGCCTGGTTCCTGATCTGGGGAGTTTCCTATCTGAGGCAATCAGGCATAAGCAGTTGTCTTTTGTGTCATGAAGGGGACCTGGCAGCCACGCTAGTGAATAATAGGAACCTATGACAAGCAGGGAAGTCGGAAGCCACAGAGGAGGAAATGAAATCACAGGCATGAGAGAACTGAGTCTGGTGGAAAAGGAAACTGTGTCAGAGAAAGGAAACAGCTGTGGCCGGGGGAGACCACTCATGGCGGGAGCTAATGGAAGCCCACGGTGGCTGGACATGATGGAGAAAGTATTCAGCGTGAGGCTGGAACAGAAGTCATCGTCATGGGAGACCTAGAAGGCTTTCAACCTTTAGTTAAGAGCATTGAGAAGCCATTGCCATTCAACACAGTGTATTCCGGGTTCTTCAGGGAAACCAAGCCAGTGGGGTGAAATTGGATAGGGAAGAGGAGAGTTACGTGGAATTGTCAAGGGCAGGGCAGGGTGGATGTTCTGGTCTGTGAAGGGGGGTGGGGGCATAGAGATAGAGAGAGGGGAAAGAATTGGAGTTATGTTCAGAAGAGGGGTCCTTTGAGAGCAGCTGCTAAATATAAACCCAGGTGAGAGTGAGGGGACTGTAGGGGTCAGGGGCACCTGAGAGACATGATGACAAGAGGGGTTCTTTCTCATCTCCCACGCCTTGCCTGCTTGCCTTCTGTTTATTTTGTTACCTCTGCAGGCAGTTCCTCAGTGTCTTCAGAATCTATTGCCCCTGTCAACACAGTCATTTTCTTGAGAAATTTTACCTGGTACAGTGTCAGGTGATCCTCCTCAGTTCAGTAGACAATAGCCATTGCCAGGCGCTGTCTCCCCTCAGGAGGGAACCAAAGCAGTTGTGTGTAACTACGCATTTTGCTGAAGGAAATGTGATGACTCTGTCTATTGTGGGTGCTCACCTTCTTTTGATGTCTAAGAAACTTTATTCTGGAGATACAAGGACAAGGCGGTGGTTGCAGAAGGGTATATTATTTTAAAGATAACTCATGGCATTGCTCCAAGCCCCATTTTTTTCACAGAAGGTTGTGACTTTGGGGAGTATCTAGAATATATAGTCATACCTGCTGGTCTCTAAAATGTATTCTGAATCGTAGGTGAGTAGCTGGTGATTTTTCCAGGCATTGTGTTACTTTTGATGTGAGTGTTGCAGCACCGAGTCAGGGTGGCCAGAACCAGAAGTCACTCACCTCCAAGGCAGTGTTGCTTGCTGTATGGTACCTGACGGACCTCGCTCTTAGAACGACTCTAAGAGTGGGTCCAGCATGGCGGCATGGAGTCACTACGCCACCATCATTTTAGTTGGGCTGTTGAAATTACAGTTATGGAGGATCCATCAAACTGGCCTTCCGTGAGATCTTGAAGCAAATGATGATGTAGCACCTCTCCAAACCCAGAGTCACTCATTTATATCTGTGGGAAGTGATGGGATCCGGTGTCTTTGGAGGACGGATGAGAAGGTGATACATAGAGATTGCTTGCCTCAAAATATTCTCAACTCTGTCTTTTCTCTGTGTCATTTCAGCATGCAAAAATGTGAAAATTCTATGGAAATGATTATTAAAATAAACTCTATCTGTCCTTTCAATTCACAAAAAATGTGAATTTAAAATTATAACATGCATTACTTTCTATCTGTCCAGAAGAAACACTGTGTTTCTGGATTTCTTTTCCTAACTATGGGATTTCAGNCCAAATAGAATTCAGGAAGTACTTGTAATTACATTCCTTTGCTGATGTTTCTCTTTATCACTCTGAAAATGATTTTGTTTTTTCCCCATGCTTTAAACCACATTCTATTTAATGTTCTTATTAGGAAAGATCAGTTAACACATCCACCAAATACACGCCCAGTTATACATCTGTTATCACCGTAAATCGCGTGCTTGCTTAAGAATGACTTTCTCTCTCATTTAAGGCCATTTCTGTCTATTAGCAAATGAATTCAGTTTGAATTCTCACAAGTATGTTTTACTTCACACCAGAGATCCATTATTTTAGAAAACCAAAGCATTAAACTTTAAAAGAAAAAAAAGAAGAAATCATCTGTGAGAAATAATGAGAACTGAATCAGAAGCAATACGTCTTCCTGCTTGCTTTNTTTTAAGTGTAACAACTCGCCATAGGTAATGTTGATATCAGCCAAGGAGGCTTTCATAACGTGGATGAGGGAGATATCTTAGTGGTTATGTACTTACTCTGCAAGCAAGAAGGCCTGAGCCAGGTGCTCCAGAATCCATGTGAAGTTGGATGGAACACTCATCTAATCCCAGCCTTCCTGTGCCAAGACTAGAGGTGCAGACAGAATCCCTGGAAACTTGTGGGCCAGATGCTCCTGCATGTAGCAGTGAGCAAGATCCTGTCTCAACTAAGATGGAAGGCAAGGACCGACACCCTAGGCTGTCCTCCTCTTGAGTTCTGTGGCATGTATACACAAAGAGAGACACAGACACACACACACAATACACACACACAAAACACACACACACAAAACACACAGGAGAGGAGAATGAAACACACAGAGACACACACACAGCACACACACAGAGATAGACACACACACACAACACATACACACAGAGATCTACAAACATACAAACACAGAGACACACACAGAGAGATTTATTTAAAAAAACAAAACAAAAACAAACAAAAAAGCCACTTCCATAAGAGCTGCCTGCTGGTTAAACTGATTGAGATAGATGCCTATCTCAATAAGGAGCTGGATTTTCATGATATCTTTGCAGACACTTGTTTCNTCCTAGAGGAACCATCATCATCTTTCGTGAGCACGCTGACCCTCCTCTGGAGTTTGCTTGACGTGTCCGGTTGAGTCATTGCCTTGCTGTCACCAGCTTGGAGCTTAGCGTGTTGTTGGTCCTGTTTTTGCTGCCACTCCAGCGACAATAAATTTCACAATTGATCTTTGCATTGGCAGAAGTTAGGTCCTTTTGTTTCCTCGGCAGAAAATGAATTGCTTTGCTGTGTGATAGGCAGGTAGCCACGCAGCAATACTTTCCTTTTCAGTCTGGAATCAGGTAATGGTGGCCCATCATTCTTGCTGACAGTGGGGATGACAGTCTGGTTTGTCCCATATCTTTTAGTACAGCTCAAGGACAGAAAGAGGGGCTGGAATGTTATCAAGCCCAAGAGCTGGGGGCAGGAGCAGTGTGGATGGGAATAGATAATTAACTCCTGAAGGCTCCTGTCCTGTTATCGGCAAGTCAACCGGGGCCTCTCCTGCCTCCGCATATCCCTTTGGATTGCCACAATGGCAATTTTTTTTGTAGATTAACAGGTTCCTGTCCTTTTTGATTCAGAATGGCTTTGTGAGTCACATCCAGACTCTGGCTGATGAGCTGAAGGTGGGTTTTATATTTTTAGATGGTTAGAAAATAGGAGCAGATTCTTTTGTGACACATGAAAATGGTATGTCAGGGCTCAAGTGAAGGCTGATTGGCGCACAGTCATGCAGATCTATTTACATGCTCCTTGTGGCTTTTTCCCTGCAGTCTTGACAAAGTTCACATAGTTGAGTATTTGCAACAGATACAGCAAATGGCCAAGTCTGGTTGAGGCATGTTAGGTAGTTAAAAAAAAAAATGTTGTCTGCCACATGTTTAGCCAGGATCTTGTTCTTACCTGTACTGGTAATTTTACTGTATTATGGGAATATATATATCCCCATATATATGTATATGTTTTCTTCAGAAGTCAAATGGAAGAAGTTCTTAAGCACATTTCTCATGGCTTTTTTTTTTATTGTTGAATTGTATTGTATTGAGGGAACAATCAAAGCAATAGGATATTAGAGCCAGTTCAGACAGGAAATCATCAGTGTTGTAAGATTACTAATGCCCATTGATTTTTATCAGCTCCACCCCCAGCCATGTTATTGAGGAGTTCCTCTTACCTTGTTATTGTGGACAATGCAAAGTTAAAAGCATTGGCCCCTCTGCTCCCCTCCCCTCCCCTCCCCTTCCCTTGGCCTCCCCTCCTCTTCCCTCCTCTCCCTTCTCCTTCAAAGAAATCAACATATTTATTATATAAAAATTATATAGGACTGGGTATCTTTTCAAGTTGAAAATCAGAACATAAATTTTATTACTAAGGTTAAAAGTATTTCTTTACTGTTCTGAAGACTGAACCCAGGACCTCATGCATGCATGAGCTGTCTTCCGCAGTTCTCTGCAATCTCTTTCCCGCTCTTTCAAAATATCTTTGCTTATTATAAATATGTACACAAAGCTAACCTAATGGTAAACAACTTCTGGGCTGATTAATTGATAGTTGAAGTGAAATTACCTGAGGGTTTTTTTGAATATGCATTAGGAACTTTGAAAATTTGCATTTGTTCTGTATTTATGCAGAACAGATAAATAAGGTGGCATTTAAGAGTTTTCAGTTAGCACTGAAGTAAACATTTTAGTATGTCTTGGAAGGGACCATCATTTCCCCAATGCTGTTTTTTTGTTTGTTTATTTGTTTTTAATATACATCCCTTCTTGCCCAGCCTCATTTTAGTTATTAGGCTGCTCACTCTCTTCTCCCCTGGGGAGTAGTGGTACCTTGTTAAGGTGTCCAGTGTGTGTTGAACAGTGTTGTGCCTGGGAACAATAGTCTTCAGAGAGCTGTGAAATGAGCCACCAACAATGGCAAACCCTACTTTGCAAGAAAGCTTTCTCTTTCCTACATTTGACTGTCAGCTTCAGCACAAGGTCCACAAGACCACTTTAGTTCATATTAATGGTCAGTCATAGAACCCAGGGATTAAGACTGAACTAGTAAATTTGGGTAAGTACAGGAAACAAATTATTACATGTGCTTTGTCTTTGACTGCATTCTGTAAGGGTGCTGGCCTTCTTTGGCTCAGCCATAGTACAGTAATGCAGAATTTTCCAAGACTATAGGGTGGCTGTGATTACCCTCTGTAAGTTCTGAAAGAACATGGGTGAGTAGGGCAGAGGCATGGATCTGTGTAATGTGAATCTTAAAGTCGTATTAATTGAAAACACCAGGCCAGGTATTAAGGTAAATTCTGAAAGGTCAGAGAGACAGAACAAGCCACAGCCAACCTCACCTCACCAACTCCTCAGCTGATCTTGTTTCCTCACTGTAGGCTTCTGAGTCCTCTCCCGAATGAATCTCAGCTGAACTGCTGCTCAAAGTCTGAAAGCTTAAGAGGGGCCTCTAGTTTCTGGTTCTCACACCTTATATACTTTTTTGTTTCCTGTCATTACTTCCTGGGAGTAAAGGCATGTGTCTTTCTCCAGCAAAGACATGAGATCTCAAGTGCTGGGATTAAAGGTGTGTGCCACCATGCCTGGCTGTTTTCAGTGTGGCCTTGAACTCACAGAGATCCGGATGGATCTGGCTCTGGAATGCTAGGATTAAAGGCGTGTGTGTCACCATTTTTTGGCCTCTATGTCTATCTAGTCGATGTTCTGTTCTCTGACCCCAAATAAGTTTTATTAGGATACACATTATTTTGGGGGACACAATATAATCACCACAGATCTGTGTTGTGGTTCAGTGTGGACTCTCCATGGCCCTGAGACACTGGTTCATTTTGCTCAATTTTGGAGAGTAATTAAGAGTTTTCAGGCCAGAACTTGTGAGGACTTCAGTGGGATCCACTAGAACTCTCTTGAAGAATTCACCTAGGATCATGGCCCCAGTCAAATGACTAATGGTTGAGTCATTTGAAGTTACCATGTTCCTGCTGTCTACTGGATGGTCCTCTATTTGCTTCACTTGTGTGTGTTTCGTTTTGAAGATGCTGTGAGCTCCTCCAGGAACTCTTTGTCCCCTTTTTTAAAAACATAACAAATCCTAAGCACTTAGCATAAAGTAACTTCTCTGTGAGTGTTGACTGCAGGGAAGTGTGGGAGAGGCTGCAGTCCTCGGGGGAATGTTTGCTTTTACATGTGTATGCTGTGCGAAGTTAATAAGTCCCAGCTAGACTCCAAAGTGAGCAAGTCCAGGGGCAGCAATTTAATTCTCTTGCCATTAGTAGAACAAACAGTAGGTGGGATGGGCGTTAAGCTTAAATATCTCATTGCACCATTTAGGACATACATGCCACCTGTGGGTTTTGTGCTGTCTGCCCTTTTGTTGTCCTGGGTTCCCTAATTTGCTTTTCATCTCATCATTGTTCAGAAGGCACAGCTCTGCAAACCACCCAGAGGTATTTCTATTTCCTCTGCATTTCGTTTCAGTCATCCAATTGACTGGTACTGTCAGCTAATTGGAGTAGAAATGGAAAATGAAAGCTGCATTATTCAGCTGCCAAGTCTCCTCTCTCGGCAGGGAGTGGATGGTGCCAGTAATTGTACCAGAATCACAGTTGCTCTGGGTTCTAGCTCTGGATTTAACAACGGAGGCCTGGGAGAGTCTTCCTCAGAGACACTGGATACCTGCTTCACTTCAGTGCCTTCCTGGCAAACAGGGAGGCTGGCAGCAAATTCAGTCATGCATTCTTGTGTTGTTGGAGAATAACCAGTGTGCGTTTTGCTGACTGTGGGAGTGGATTGCTTGGTCTGAGTACTTAGTCAATATGTCATTCTCATGAGAAATGGCAGTTAATTTCCTTTTGGTATATAACAGGGGTTGGAGGCAAGGGGTGGGACAAGGTGGGGAACAGGACCCACGGTTCTGGGAGTGAAGATGCTAAGCTCACATGCCAATTGTGGTCCATGCCAGGGTATTCTTGGGAACGGTACTGATACAGAACAGAAGCCCATTTTGTAGACTCGTTCTTCTTGAGGGGCGGGTGACTTGTCTGGAAAGAGTTGGGTAGCTTAATGGAAAATGGAGTCGAGTCAGTGTAGGTGATTAGTCATTGAANGTGATTATCTCTGTTTTGGCCCCAACTGTAAGATGAATCTTAAACGGTCTTATTAATTGAAAACACCAGGCCAGGTATTGAGGTAAACTCTGAAGGGTCAGAGAGACAGAACAAACCACAGCCAACCTCACCTCACCAACTCCTNAGCTGATCTTGTTTCCTCAGACTGAAAGCCTCTGAGTCCTTGCCCGAATGGATCTCAGCTGAACTAAAAGCCTCAAAGCTTAAAGCTTCTAGTTCCTGGTCCTCATGCCTTATATACCTTTCTGCTTCCTGCCATCACTTCCTGGGATTATAGGCGTGTGTACCTTTCTCTGCCCAGACANCACCCAACAGCCTTCCTTCTTCTCTGTCCAGCCTTAGTTTATGAATCAACTGACAGTAGTAACAACAATACTTGGAGGTATACCATGGCGGGTCAGTGAGGAGGAACCCACAGTACAGGCACTTGAGTCATTCCACACGGGGTGAGTGAGCCCGGAGTGGATGCTTGGCTTTCAGAATCCTCACAGCAATTCTCATATTGTGTATTGATGAACGTGATTGTGAAATGCACAGCAAGGGAGAAATCNGTGTGTGATGTGGTGTGCTGTACATGCTCCATGCAAGGTGGACGGCCCTCTGAGAAGCAGGCAGTGGGAGCACAGGTGGAATGTGCAGACAGATGTGAGCACTGCCTGGAGGGGCCTGGACTCTGCCTGTGAGCACTGGACATCATGCTAAGAGGTCTCAATGTGTTATCTCACTAATTCATTTCATTCGCCTTTTCCTGGTAAGTGCCAGAACATAGAACTCTAGTTTTTGTTTGGTGTTTTGTTAGACATATTCTGAATCCCACAAAATGTTCACTGTGCTTTGTTTTGTTTAGTCATTATCCAGTAGATCTATACATGTATGTAACGAGATTATCTAAATTCCTTCCTATTTTACCATTTCCATCTAGATCAGTGGTTCTCAACCTTCCTAATGCTACGACCCTTTAAAACAGTTCCTCATGTTGTGATGATCGCCAACCATAAAGTTATTTTCTTTGCTACTTCATAACTGTAATGTTGCTATGTTATAAATTGTACTATAAATATCTGATATGTGGAATATCTGATATGTGACCCCCCCCAAAGGGGCCACAACCCACAGGATGAGAACTACTGATCTAGAGTCTCTCTCTCTTTGATATTTTTAAATTTTCTCTTGAAGAATTTCCATTAGTGCTTCTTTTCTAGTTTGAGGTTGCAGGGAACAAATTCTCACAGGTTGTGTTTATTGTGGTTTTAAAGGATATTTTTGTTGACTATAAAATTCTGCCTTGGGTCTGGTGACACTGTTCAGTGGATAAAGGTGTCATCTTTCATAACTGATGACCTGGGTTTCATCTTTGGGACAAAGAAAATTGATGTCCCCAAATTGTCCTTTGACCTTCATATGTGTATTTGGGCACATGTGTACCCATAGGTATAAATTCACACACACATAAAACAAATAAAAAAAATATCAAGAAATAAAATTATGTCTNTGATGTTTTTACTTTATCTTACAACTTATAGGTTTATCTTACAACTTTCACCATTATTTTGAAGTTTGTTTTCTTTTTTTTTGATAATTCCCTTGTCCTTTACAACTTTTAATATTGTTTTCTTGGCTCTTGGTTTTTAAAGCGATCTTACTCTGATAAAATACAAAGTACTATTTTCTTTCTGTTTGATAGTCATAGCATTTTCATTTTTGGCATTTATGGCTTTTAGTTTTAGAATGTTCTTGGCCCTATTTCTGCATTTTTTTTTCTGCTGATGTCCTGTTTTCTTGTCTTTAGAGGTGGATCGCCCATATGGTAAACTTCACAACACGTTCCACGAGCTTCTAANGATCCTTCCTTTCCCTGTCCTTTTTGTTCTTTGTGTCTCAGTTTGGATATTTTCATTGATTTATAGTCTCATTTGTCTTTACTGATATGGCCAGTATTCCACTGAACAGGATTATTCATTTGTTTGAATTTTTGTATTCTAGAAATTCTATTTAATTGTGTCCATGGGAGGCTGGAGAGATAGCTCAGGGGTTAAGAGCACATACTGCCCTTGCAGACAACCTGAGGTTAGTGCCCAGCACCCATGTCTGGTGGCTTAGAACCACCTATAACTCCATCTCTAAGGGATTCTCTGTTACGTTGTCTGATGCCCTTTCTTGCATCCTCAACCCTGGCTTTTCCTCTAGCTGGCCCACTGCAGCAGCCTCAGCTAACCTGACCATCCAGTGAGTTCCTACTATAATCATGTTCAGCCAGACCCCAAACAACCGACTCAGTCTGTCTTAGGGCTGGCAGGCACGACTTCTAAAAGGACAGCAGTGAGAATGAAACACTGTTGCATGTAGATTTGGCTTTTTAGCAACTACACCACAAAGTAGCCATTCTTTACTTTCAGGAACATCCATCCATCCATCCNTCAATCCACCCGTGAACTCATTCAAAAACATTAAGTGCCTGCTGTGTTTTATCCCTGTGGGGATACAAAGCTGCCTGAATAGAACAAAAATTGTCCTTACTCTTGGGAAGGGAGAGAGACAACTAAAAAACCTAATTATAAAATGAATGATAAGAATCTAGTAGAGAAGGAAGACAAAAAAAATAATTTTAATATGGAAGATAATGGTATGGCTATAGTTTAATTTCGTCTGCAAACATTTTGAATGTTTAATTTCCCTCCGTCCCCACGTTTGCCTTAGGAATATGAAATGAAATCTTTGGAAGCTGAATTGATAGAGAAAAAAAAGTAATTACAAGCTTAAGCTGTAGTGGAATCTCCCAGCGTCTGGACTGAAGTGGAAATAGGAGGCTGACTTTCTAGTAATAATAGAATTTTTANTGTGGTTAGCATCTCCAGAAATTTATGAAAGTTATTTTGTCATTGGAGGGCTCTCTGATCAGATTTTCACTGTAACAGGATTGTGCTACAGAAAGCTTGATGCAAGGAGTTGAAGAGCCGTGGATGCAAGCCTGGTTTCAGTTGCTTGGAAATTTAGAGCAAGGACATATTATGTGGATATCTTATTTTATTCTGTATTTTAAAGATACCCTATTTTTTCCAGACTGTACTTCTCCAAAACCAGTAATGACAGAACTGAAGAGTAGAATATTGTTTAAATACTTAGGCCACAAAGAATTCACGCCCTCTTATATTGGGTACTAGAGATGCCAGGGAGCGTGTTCTACAGTGCTAAGTGCTATAACCCTCCCTCTGTCATTAAAATAAGAATCCATGATCAAGTGATTGTGGTTGTGGCATGTGAGTTAAGTCATAGCCAATGCTGGTTATGTGCTTCTAATGGGCAAGCTACTCTGCCAAGAATGTTAGCTCGTTTCATCCTCCCTATGACTTGAGTGAGCCTTATCTTTACAGCCTGAGAAACAATTGACCCAGAAACACTGATAGATTTGTCCAAAGTCCTCAAGCTGGGAAGTTGTTGAATGGGCTTTTGAACCCGATGTTCCCCACTCTACCATTGGGCTCTGCTGCTGGAGCCAGGGCAGGGTAACCTGTAGAGCAAGCTGTGCATACAGGGATGTGTGCTGGGAACACAAGCTTAGCATCTCTGGAGTCAAGTGGGCACAGTGTTAGCTCACGTGCAGGTAACTACCTTCCCTTAGAAATAGAACTCAACCTTTCTGAGCCTCAGTGTCCCCTTCTGAGAAATGAAGATGATGATTAAAAAAAAAACCCACTATGTTAAGAGGTTTTAAAAATGACTACAGTATCTGGGACTACTTAGAGGATACCCTCTTCCTCCATTTTCCCTCCTTGGGCCAAACAGAATTGGCAAGAGTTAGTCTGGTTCTTTAGAAGAGAAAGGGGCTTTGTTAACATGGTAGAGGCAGGGGCAGGGACAGAGGGTGATCTACTTCCTTAAGGAGGCAGGAGGAAGGCATTTAATGTCTGGAGTCTGTGTGGAAGCTAGATTAGAGTGGGTCACTTAAACATCACGGTCCTTTCATCTTTTCTAAAAGCTGGCAACATTGCCCGAGGGAGCCTCCCCTTGTTGATCTCTGAAAAGTCAGTGAGTGGAAGTGAAGAGTGATTTATGGTGTTTTAGTACATTGTTACTGATACTATGTAAGAGGGGAAAAGGATGGCCCAGTCCCAGATCTAGCCTGCATGTAATTCATGCGTCCTGTCCACAGCTGATTACTTCATTTGTAAACTGAGGGTCCTGATGTCTTGCCCANTGCATGCCACAAGGAATAGGAGCATGTGGGAGACTGGGGACTCAGTGGCTCTTAGAGTGAGCTTGTTCTCTGTCCTTGNTCCATCCCTGCCTCCACCATTGGTACAGTGCTGTTCCAAGCCATCTGTGTAGGAACATGATGTTAACTGGCTATGCTCTTTGGGGTCTCTTGAAGACTGTATNTTCAGTTCCACCCAGCAGCTATCTTTTTTTCATCTGTGTTTCTTGCTGTTGTTGCTGCATCCTGGCTCAGTCTTGCAGTGAATGACTTTGAGTTTGTCATTCTAAGATGGCTGGGCAATAGGCCCCTCATCCCAGAATGCTGAAATGGGAGGGCTTGGGTCCTTGGTGTAAAAAACAGGATGCTTTATAAAGAGGTATGATTTGGAGCAAACCTTGGAAATGGGTTTTAAACAGGAAGTGGTTCACCGTTTTGTTTTCTGTAGTATTAGCTTGTATTTATTCCTCTTGAATGGGAGGATCTAATATCTTCTTGACAATAACTGCCCTATTCTCCTTTCTCTCTGGGGCTGAGTGAGGAGCTTTCCATGAACTTTAAAACGAAACCAAATAAAAAAGGCATTGTTTATCTAAGCTGTCTGTGGAAGGGCACTTGGGAGAAGAATTGAACTCTAAAATAACCTTATGAAAGTTATTGATTTGTTTCTTTATGGTTCTCTGACAAACAAGGACCATTATTTCTGTGCTCGAACTGGAGCTGGGTCAAAGAACCCTCTTTTTATGGATTGTCTTTCTTGAAAACCAGACTTGCCAAGGGAATGAACTTCTGGAAATGAAGATGTGAGCCCCAGTTGAATGCTGCCCTTCTTTCATNGCTTTGAAGGACATGTAGGGAGCACAGTTAATTTTTAAACTTGTACTGAGTACAACAAGGTTTGTAAATAGCTTAGGAGAGTTAGATGAATTGCCCACTGTTATGTATTCAGTAAGTGATTTTATCTAAGCGTC